>CM076569.1:87141609-87369652 GCA_034641835.2 Pinus albicaulis
ACTTGCAAGTTTTCAGCGATTCCTTAAATGTCATAAATCAGTTCAATGCATTGCAAAGATTTCAAAATCATGTTTTACAACCAATCATTAAAGAGATCAAGTTCATCAAACATCATTTTGAGTTTATTTCATGTTGCCACATTTATAGGGAACCTAATACATAGGCAGACCTCTTATCTAAAGAGGGTGTTCAACATGTTTTGGGCAGGCGGTGGGAGTCACAAATACCTTGGAATGATTGTCCAAGAATTTTTGAAGATATTGAGAAATAGATTATTTCGATGTTTGGAACTCTAGTGAGCATAATTGTGCAATTACACCTCATTGTTATTTATTTAGAAGATTTGTCATGCCATTAGAGTTGATTATCTTTCTTGGTTTCCCTATGATGCCCCTTAATTCAAATTCCTTTCCTTCCCAAAAAAATTTCAAGAAAAGTTCTTGAAAATGAAAAGTTATCGTACCCAAAGATTGTAACCATTGAACTTCTAGTACAACATCAACACCACCCATTGGAATGTAAATAATTGGGCTATTCAATACATATTCCCCCATTGTTAGCTTGATATTATTGCACTTTCCAGAGAAATTTATAGTTCCTCCATTTACAACCATCACTTAACACTCTAGTGCTGGATATAGGAAGCATTTCAATTCCTTGGCTATCTTACAATGAATAAAATTATGGGTACTGCCCGAATCAATCAACACTATTACCTTTTTCTTCTTGACATGTCCTTCTATGTTGAGATTTTTAGGAGTGGTAATTCCTACCAATGCCTTACAATATGTGGTCAGATTCATTTCTTCTTTCTCTAAGGTCGATTCCTGGTGTATATCCTCTTATTTTGAAGTCTCTTGTTCCTTTTCTTCCTCTTCTTCACAATCTATGTAAAATAATTTCTTCTAAACACAATTATGACCTTTAGTGTATTTGCTATCACAACTGTAACAAAGCCATGTTGCTATTTTTTCTTGTAACTGTTGTGGTGTCAACCTTGTAGGTTGTGGAAGGCTAGGAGTAGCGACACTTACATATTTATAGTTGTGAGTGGTAGGATTCCTTGTCGCCATAATTTTGCTTTCAATTTTTCTTTCCAACCTGAATGCCTTCTCCAATGAATCATACTCCCAAAGGTGAACCTCATGTTGGATGTTATCCTTTAAAGTCCTTGTTATCACAAAATTTGACCTGATAGGCTACTTGATCAGACAATCTCATGTAACTCTTTCAAACCTAATCTTTTGACTGAGGCTTAGCCTCCTCAGCCTGAGAGGGCTCTCTCAAAAGGTTAATGATATGGATAAAGATATAGATGGCTAACTCTATTTAGGAAATAAACTGATAAATGATAGATGTAGGTTGAGAATCACATCAACATGTATACATTGGGATTATGGAGTCAAATCAATTCAATAATTCAGTGAATCTACTTAACATGGAAGTTGAGGCATATCCGAGTTTTTAGTCACAAGGCACACACACATGAAACATGTAAAAACACAACTAGTTCACTTATACAGGAAGTCATAGCATATAATAGATGAATTCTGAGTAATATAGATGAACACCACTGTAAATGAGATATATAAAAGACACAAATACAATAGGAAAACACTAAAAACCCCTTAAGAATCTCAAGTTGGTCAAGTAGAAGATCTTTGTATTAGTTGAAAAAGTCAATTCACAAAAAGCTTCGTCTTTTGCCAAAAATGTCCAACCCTTGACTAATTCGACCTCTTGGCCTTTAATAGGCCTCTTACATCATCAGATGATCTGCCTCTAGGCTAGATACATCAAATTTTTGTCCACCGACACCTTGCATAACCATAAAACATGGAATTTATTACAAAAAGACACCTATCCTACTTAACAGTCCTATTTCAAAAAGGACTCAAACTCCTTATCACTATCTATAACAACCTTATCTATTTGGAATTACATTATTGACAAGTGTATCATCACATGGTAAAATTGGATAATGATATTTAGTTCTTCATGACCACTTTGCTGACCTCCACAAAAGCAGGAAACCATACCTTGTTTTTTAGGTATAGGATCTTTTTCCTTCTTTGAACATTCCGACCATCATTTAATCTTCATTTCATGGTCCTTGGCTATTGAATATTAGCTTGACATGTCCCATCACTCTTTCCTAGCCTCCATCTATCCAAAACTGCTTCAAAAACTGTCCAAAGGGCTGTAATATGTTGCGTTATGAAAACACAACAGTTTCGTAGCGCTTTCTGTAGCGCTGCCATTTCAAACCTTTATTCTCCAAGAACTTAAATCCTTCCTCTTGCATCATTTTAATCACCTTTCAACACACCCTTCATAGTAATTTCAGCTCTTAACTCATCTTTTAACACCCTAAATACTGACCAAAAGAAGCGAAAAAGGTAGCTACAATAGTTTCGTAGTGCTTTTCTTATTTTTTACACTGAATGTGCTACGAAACTGCTGAGTATGCATATTTTTCATAAATTTTCCAAGTGAAAACTGTAGTTTTTCCCAAAAACTCAAACTATACCTGTCTTCAGTATTTTCAAACCATACAAACTGTAAACCCACTTCATTTTAGCTTCCTTGAGGCATTCCTTCTTTGTTTACTCTTGGTTGACCTATTGGTTCTTCTATGACTGTCATTTTAATGCCTCTGCTCTTTAACTCATCATGAATTAACTCCAACTGCTCTTCTAAATCCTTCACCTGGTCTTTAAGTCTTCTTTTAGTAGCTCTTAGATGGTGTTTATTATTCTGACAAACTTAGTTTCTTTTATTGCTGGAACTGTCCACTTGAAAGGTTGCTCTGTATTTTCTAAAGTTTCAGGAACATAATCAACTTTTCCTTCCCACATTGCCTTCATCCTTTTAAACTACACTTTCTCAGCACTACGTTTTCTAGCTCTCTTTTTCATGACAACAATTTCTTGGTTTTCCAACTTTAACTTTTCCTCAAGGCGCTGGAACTCTATTTTCTTTGTCACTTTCTCTTTTCCCCTTTTTAATTTACTGATTGTATGCTTCACTGTGGGTGATGAGAGATCAATAATCTCTTTAGGTGATTTAGCTATCTCAGTGGGCTTTTGAACTTCACTACTGCCTTCCATTAATTTCTTAGCATGCCTTGTCATAGGCTTTCTTGCTTGAAAAATGTAACCTACATCTTCCCCCTCAAAATATAATCTCTTTGCAGACTTGACCTTTTTCAACTTCTGCTCATCTTCCCTTATGAATTTAGCTTGTACAATAGGTGTTTATTCTATGTCAATGGCATGAAGAATATCCTCTAGACTCCCCTTTGTTACTGAGTTGTCTTCTATAGCCACTGTCTTTCCTTTCAAAACCACTGCTTGACTTCTAGTTATTCTTTTGGTCCCCTGTTTACTGACAACTTGTTTCTGTTTTGCATCTTTGACAACCTTTGATTTCTGTTTTGCAGGTGGTAGCATTGGTGTATCAAGCATTTGCATTTGCTCTGCCCTTTTCTCAGTTTTCTTTCTTGGCTTTAGTCTTGTAGGTTCTTTTGGTTTTGCAACCTTAGGTTGACTTGGTTCTGCTATTGGTAGTGATGGAACTCCTTTATCTTTAGGGTTTCTTGCAGGAGTTAGGGTTTCCAACTCAAAACCATTTATAAACAAGAATTATGACCAATCTCTTCCTATCTTATGAAGTTCATCTAAAATTAATAATTTCACTAAGCTGTGATGAAATAATGATGTTTCACACCCCTCAAACTCTGCTTGCACCTTATCAGCCATGTTTGCAATAATTCTATGCAGATAAAAAGGTAAATCAAGTGAAATCATACCAGTGAAGTGTAGAAGCAATTTGAAATGATATGAATAAACCTTGTGATATCTTCCTTCACAGGTAAAATATTTCTGAATGTTGAGAAGAATTTTTGAGTAAATATATTTGATGCAGCTTCTAGGGATAACATTGTTAAGATCCATGTCGGTGTGCTCACGCTTCATGAACTCTTTACACTATTCCATATCAAATCTGAACCCTTTGAACCAGGTTTATTGACCTCTTGATATCTTTGTAACGACAGCAATGACCTCTGGTGTGATAGACACACTTAGCATCCCGACTTTAATAGCTATTCCATTGAAATTCATAACAAATTATTTGGATACCTGTGTGTGACATCCTTGCAAATTATCACAAAACCGTAGGTAACCTGCTCTTCTGAATGCTTCCATCAGTGCTGGGTCTTCAGTTATTGCCTTCATATCTTCAGGTTCATGCCTTAAGCACTGTTCTCCTCTGTGTATTTTTCTTTCCTTTGCCATGTTCTTCAGAGAAACTCTCAGCCTCGCTTGAAAAAAATCTTTCAGCCTCACTTGATATGGATGTATCAGCCTCGCTTGAATAAATGTAACAACAACCTCGCTGAAATGGATATAATAAACCTTTGTAAGAACCAGCCACAAGCTTGGCTTGACATTCAGAGCTCAAACATTACGAATGAAAGGAAAAAGGAATAAGGGTGACTAATTAGGAAAGAATTTGAATTTCAAATGTCCTTAATTAACTGAAAATGATGACTCACTCATACCTAAACTGACCATGATGACTGCAAACGTGGGTGTGTACTTTGATTCCATCCTTACATGACAACTCGACTGACAAGATAGTTACAAAACCGTGCTTTTGTAGCGCCTGTAGTGTAATTTTTGCTGTTTGCACTATGAAACTATCAACGCTTTCGTAGCGCAAAGTGACTTTTTTTAATGGGTGGCGCTACGAAACTGTGGTCTCTTAGCTAATTGGGCAGTTTTGATGCAAAAACTTTGGGAAATGAAATGAATCCTAAAATGATGAAAGAATTGACATGAAAGACCTTAAAAATGAGTTTATTTAAACACTAGGGTAGGCTCAAACTTAAAAAATTTAATACTTCCCTTGGTCAAACTCAAGAAATGACTCCTAAGACCCTATTTTGACCCATGATCATAAGTAATCTTGTCATAATGATGTTTTGAAATTTTTTAAGTGATAAAATTCCCTATGAGTACATCAATCCTATGTTCCTCTGGAATATCATTTACCCTTATATTCAAATTTTGGAAGTCCTAAATGTGCTCCACCATTGAACCCTTTTGTTTGAGATTTATCAATTGGCTAAAGAAGGTGTTGCTCTTTGTATCCTCATAACGTGCTATCATTTCCTCCATAAAAATTGATCAAATGACCATTTTTTTACGAGAACAAAGCCATCAATACCATACAAGCTGATTAGGTTCTAAATATAAAGTTGCAATGCGTACCTTGTGTGTATTGCACATTATGAAGATCAAAGTATTAGTCCATTTGTAGTATCCATGCTACTGGATCCTTGCCATCAAAAATCCTCATATCGATCTTTGGAATATGGTGGGTCTTCGATCCAAATTTAGAGGCTATGAAATCATGATTAACATTTTTTTTGTTCTCATCATTAGTTTCATCTAATACCTTTCGCCATTAGGAATCATTTTTTGTAGTAACTTTGTCAGACCTTCCTTCAAACCTTCCGTGTCTGCTTTTAAACCATCCTTTAAACCTTGAATTTTTGCTCCTATTTCATCCATTTTAGCTTCCATACTATCTATCTTAGCTTCCATTTCATTTTTGGTTACTCTTTGCGAGAGCGAAATTTGTTGCATTTGGTCTTGTAATTTTTATATATCATGTTGCAATTATTCCTCTTAATGTATCATAATATAACTTTCTGAGGGCTTAATGGGTGTGGAAGTAATTTTTAGAGGTATTTTAGAACCCAATATTGATATCAATTCTTCAATATTCCCTTGGAATCACTTCAAACTGATTTTTCATACAAAAGTTATGCAATTAAAAAAAAAAATACACACCTTTTTCTTGCTTTTGAGGAGTTTGATATTGAACCTGATGTATCTATCTTATTTTAGATCCCCAAGATTTTAAATTTGATCATGTAGTATCCCTCTGCATCTTATTTCCAATGCCACAGGTCATACCTAATTTGGATTATTCAAGGTAAATTTATGCTTGATCTTCCACAATGTCCTAATTATGGATTGGTTTAGTAGAGCGAACTTGTATGATGTGCCATGTGTCACTGTTTAGATCTTTGACCCTAAAATTGATACAAAAGAAACTAAAGTTTGTGCACTTCCAACTAGTTTTTATAGAATTCAAATCTGATGCCTGAAACAAAAGTATGATAATTTTCTCTCTGTCACCTATTTGAGATGAAATTATTGAGCCTACAAAAACCCTAGATTTCTTAGATCATATATCCAAAAATATAGCTAACAAAGTTTTGAAATTTATACATGAGGTTCACCAATATTTCGACTCCCCATGGTTTCAATTTCAACTTTTGAGGTTTCGTAGAAAAAAATTTATAACGAAAAATCCAAGATGACCCATTTGAAGAAGCAAAACCCTAGAATTGAAAGCTTTGATACCAAATGTTATGCAATTGGCTCACAAAATAGAAGAAAATATAGATCAACGACTTAAAAATTATCCAATTCTAGGGGAAAACTCATTTAAAATACATAAATGAAAATTTCTTGAATGATTCAAATGACAAAACCTACTTTCTATATATAGGAGTCTAAGGGGTCACAATATAATCAGAGCCTAGATAACATTAATAATGTAAGGGCACAACAATAACAATAGTGGGCTTCTATGGGACACAATAACAATATGGAGACTACTTGGGAAAAAAAATAACATTAAGGAGGCTACACTAACAATAAAAATAATGGGGATACACTAAAAATAAAAATAAGGGGCTACAGTAGTATTATAGGGACCTAACAATCTCTATCTCCCTCCGGCTCTCCTTCTTTATATCTCTATATCAGCCCGCAAACATATACTCTTTCTCTTCATATCTTTCTATCTATATACTTGTATCTCCCTCTCCCTCTCTCTCTCTCCCCCCCCCTCTCTCTCTCTCTTCCAGTTCTCTCTATATATATATCTCTTCACCCCCCATCTCTTTGCCTCTATCTTCTTCCCTCTCTCCCCCCTCCATCTATATCTCTATCTCTCATTGTCTCTCCTTCTCACCCCCAAAACATACACACTCTCTCTCCATATCTATATATTTCTCTCTCCCTCCCTCTTCCTCTCCCTATCTCTCTTCCCCTTCTCTCTCTCTCCCTCTCTCTCTCTCTCTCTCTTGATCTCCTCTCTCCCTCACTGTCTCTCCATATCTCCCTTGTTACTCCCTCTCCCTCTCCACCTTTCTCTCTCTATGTCTTTATTCCCCTTCCAAATCCATCTCTTCCCCTCTCTCTCTCATCTCTCTCAATTCCTCTCTCTCTTCCTTCCTCTCTTTCCCCTCTCTCTCAAGACCTCCCTATCTTCCTTACTCTCTCTCCCTTTCTATCCCACATCCCTTCGTCTCTCCCCCCCTCACACACACACTCTCTCTCTCCACCCTCCAACTCTGTCACTATTTCCCTCCCTCTTTTCTTCTCGCTCTCCCCCTCTCCCCCCTCCATATCCATGTATCGTTGTCTCTCTCTTCCCATTCTTTCCCTATATCTATCCTCTCCTTTTCTCTCTCTTCCCTTGTCTCCTCTCTCCCTCATTCCATATTCATCTCTCCCTTTTTTCTCTCTCTCTCTCCAGCTCGATCTCTCAATGTATTTTTTCTTCTCTCCCTCTCTTCCCCCCTCCAAATACATCTCTCTATCCCTCCCTCTCTCCTCCTCTTATCTCTCTTCCTTCCTCTCTCTCCTCTCTCTCCCTGTCTCTCCCAACTCTATGTATCTCTCCCCCACTCTATTCCCCCTCCATCTCACACTCTCTCTTAAATATGATCCCATTGTATTGTATTTAAGAAATTATCTAATAAAAAAAAAGTTGTAAAACATTAAACCTATATTTTGGATCAGTCATGTCAAAGAAAATACAATAATAAAAACCTTAAAAGAAACATGCATCTTAACCAAGGATCTTAATTCTGCAAGGTATTTCTCTCGATACAAAGAGAAACATTCATTATCTCATTATCATTGGTGACTCTGTATTTCTTTTGCACCACCTCATGAATGGCTCTCTTCCATCTCATATCTAACTCCAGTATATGTTAGGAAGCTTTCTTTCCAAAACATTTATTTATTTCCATAAGCACATAAACAAGAAGGCAACCTCCTCGCGAATGGGTTCATATAGCAAAAGAAGCCTTAAAGTGAATGGAGTTCTAAGTGTAACCCTAATTCCTTAAGTCTGCCTGCAAACCATGTTTTTTAAGTGTCAATTTTTTGTTGATCTTTTGTGGAGGATCTACAAGCTAGCATTTTTAGAACATTGTAACGTCCTGTACCTACTCCAAGGTGTAGTTTTGGATAACATTTTAGAATTTTTTTTCTTATTACAATGTTGACTAGTCTAAACCAACAAGAAATACTTGTAAAGATTGTAGAACTATGCTTCCAACACAAATTTTATAAAATATAAATAAATTTTTACTATGAATTAAAATAAATAAATAAATAACACACATTTTTCTCTTAAACCATTAATAAAAGTGTAAGGGTGAAATCATCGAAATAAGAATTTACGATATTTAACTTTACATAGTAATTTCATATGGAAGTCCCTCTTTCCATTTTAATAAAAGGAGATTAATTGAATTTACTATAATATGCATATTGATTTCAAGTCATCTACACAAATTACAACTTGTTCAATTGAATCAATATGAGGAATGAAGTCACTTAATTGATCATAAGGAGGTTTTTAGAAAATTAAAGGAGAGTTCTATCTCCATCCACCCGATACAATGAAAAAAAAGTGTAGGTTTCCTAATGTCACACCCCCATGGTGGATGCACGAGTCTAATCTTGCTGAGTTACCAAGACGTGCGACATCAACGTGATTTCTCCTCAATACAAAGCTAACTTGAGGTTATTTATGTTTGGACTATGATTGTAGCCTATGTATTTTTCGATGAGGTCGTTATCCTAAATTTGCAGAATTAGTTTTTAAACAACCCGAGTAAGTAGCCCTTCAAAATTTAACACTTAGCTTATCGCTTCAACAACAATATAATTTGGTTATTATGTAGTTCAATTTTTTTCAACAATAAACTCTTAATGTAAAACAACACAACAAACTTGCACGATATCATAAACCATGAACAATTATTTAACACATCAATAATATGGGAAGGGGGACTCCTAGTCGACTTCCCCTTAACTTCAATAAATTCAAAAACACTTTAAAACCTCAATAATTTAGTTTACAACAACTTTGGTTTAAAACAACAGTAGGGCCAAGCATTATTCGTTCCGTGCTACAATTGTTAGTAGTATTGGCATTGATGTCAAAGGTATTCCTGTATTAGCTAAAGGTTTGGTCAACCTATTTCCTAGTGCACATTTAGTCCACTGGTCTTGGTGCTTGAAAATGAGGACAAAGTTTCTTAGACAGAGATGGTGAAATATCTTTGTGCACGAATCAAGTGAAATAAATGTTTCTCTTGGTGCAACTAGTAGAATTATAAACCTTGCAATTATAAAATAAATGGAATAGTTTTACAAGGAAATTTATGAATTTGATGGAAGAGTGACAAACATATAACTTCCTAAATATTACTTATGTGCCTTCGCTCCATTGCATGTGTGATTTTCTTCCTAAGCCTAGGCAATTTGATTTGGTATCTAACAAGTGTTCCCTGTACTTTATGAAAATGGTATCTCTATGGATCCTTTATAGGATTTAAACAACATGGAGTTTGTAGGTATGCTTAGTGCTACAAACTTCATCACGATCCCAAGAAATATTTGAAATTATGGAGAAATTATCTCAAAGGAAGAGCTTGAGACACATACCATTGATGCTTGGAAAGATCAAAAGACGTTTTTTAAGAGACAACAATATGATCAGTCTATACCACCATTTGAGAGACCTATTGCATATGACTTTTTTTTAGCTAGAATTGCAATTTCATATTTGGAAAGTGCAGTCGAGCCATTGTCAAAGCCTGCTAAGGAAGATGAAACAAAGGCAGAGAATGTAGCAACTAAGCTTGAAGATGATAATGAAGAGGAGAAGCGACGGAATGATACACTGGACCAACTTGGAAAATCCATCCAAGATACATTACTGGGGCATGGCCTTAAGGATTTTGATAGTTTAGTGGATACTTTTGCATATGGAGCCTGGAAAGATTTTGGCATTGCTTTGAAGGGAGGCAACAACTTGGCGCAGAAGACTGAGCATTCAGTTGTGAATCTTGTTGATTCTATTAAATAAGGTGGCCAACCTCTAAAGCTAGCTCCCTTTAACTTTGATAAAGAGTTGAAAAGCCTTTACAACGAAGGGAATACAAGTGCTAGAACTAGTTGGTAGAGAGACATTGATCTGCTAGTTGCGGAGATGGGAATTGAGATCGTGAAAGATGACATGTTGACCAAGGATGATGTGGGAAAGGAACAATTCTCCGAAGAAGCAACCTTTGGTCGATTCTTTTGGAGTTATGGAGATCTTGAGAAAATGGAAGCATTGTCAAACCATTATGCATTACTATGGAGTAGAACGAAAGAAAAATTATCAAGAGAAGATAAGGTTCCCTTTCATGGAATGTTCAAGCAAGTCCAACATAGCTTTACATTAAGTAATGAAAGTTATCTGGGTAACTTGGAATTCAACAATGGGAAGAATGTTGAGAATGCATAAATGGGCATTGGAAATGAAATAAAAACCCTTTGTGAGCAAGTAGAGTTGAAGAAATGCATAGCCTTACAAAGTTGTGATGTCTTGGGATATTTGAGCTCCTCCTCCTTGGAACATCTGTCTTGTCAACAAGTCCTAAGGAACAACATGACAAAGTAATAGAAGATTCGTTGAAAATTTAAAGGCCAAAGGATTATATTTTTAAGGAAAATTTGATCAAATAAAAAGCACGGGCTATGAATAATGATATTGAGGTTACTTCAAATAATTTTACCACTAGGATATCATATAACATTGTTTCCTTTCAAGAAGGCATAAGAATTGCTTCACAAGATTTACATTGGAGGAGGAGTTTTGAAATTACATTGGCATAATTTTGTGTATAGGTGATTTGAATTCCTACATTGAATAGGAGGTGATGATTTTCACAACATGAAAATATACAATGTAATATTAAGGTCACTATGGGAGTGACTTTCCAAGTGTCTTATCTCCATTCATGAATACTATTCATTTCCTTGCTAGGAATTTTCTCATGCAAATGTTAATTCCATTTCTGAGTGAAGGACAACTGTTTTTTATTTGAAACGAATAGGTCTGAAGCATGAAAGAGAAACAAAACCACTTAAAATCCCTGCATTGGAATACAAATGGAAAATGAGTTACATATATATAAATATTTATTTTTGGAAAGTAGTATTGCTAGTTGATTAAACAATTGAGAAACCTAATTTGATATATGATTGGCATGAGAGAAAAATACAGAGAGAAAGAGAAGTTGAAATGAAAAAGAGAATCAAGATAGAGGAGTAGAGGAGATAATCAGTTGTAAAGGAGCAAAGAAAGAGTACATAACATAGATACAAAGGAATTCATAAATTAAAAATCAAGTAAACCAATAAAGCAATTTTTTATTTCATCAGGGGATTGGTATGTCCTTTCAGGTAGTAGCCTAAAAAAGAACAAGTTGGAGCCTGTAAGAAGAGGGAGTGGGTGCTGCCATCAAGTTGTAGCCTGCAAAATAAAAGAAAGGTTTAAGAAATTTGTAGGTAGGAGCCTGAAAAAATTGACGTAAAAAGGGAGTGGGTGCTTGCTTTACATCACAAAAAAATTTGTGGTTTTTTCCCTTTATGGGTATCCACTTATATATGGTGTCTACATTGGCCAAATTACAAGTTTACATAATGCAATTTGAGTACTTGAGAATGAATGATGATGAAGAAATAGCTAAGTTTTTTCTTCAATTTTATGAAATTGTTAATGTTATGAAAGAACTCGATGAAAAAATTGAGTCTAAAATAGTTCAAAGAGTGTTGAGATCACTCCTTTCCAAGTTTAATCCTAAAGTATCAGTTGTTGAAGAAATATCTAATTTCGAGTGAGGCAGGAGCAGGAGGGGTAATATTTCACTGCGACGAAGAATTCAAAACTAAATTTTCATGGGTTTAGGAAAAACCACTAATTACCAAGTAGAAACCCTAGCTCTTTGGAAAGGGTTGAATATAGCTCTAGCAAGGGGAATCTGTCAATTAGTAGTACTGGGAGAATTGATGACAAACATCCAAAATTTATATAGAAACAAAAACTCCAATGAGAAATACCAATCTCCTTTAGACATAAAAATAAGGAGACAAATTGAAATTTTTTATTCTATATCCTTTTATCATATCAAAAGAGGGAATAATTAGATCGTCGACGAGCAAGCCAAAATAGGTGCTCATCAAGGATTTATTTTCCAGGAAGAAGGCACCGAATCCTCCTGATCTCACAATATTTATCTTCTTGCAAAATACATAATCCTTCCACTAATTAAACTTGCGGAAATTTAAAACTCAATTGCAAACACATGTGAATAAATTAAATCACACATAACATAGTTGTTTAACATGAAATCTTAAAGCTAAAAACCCCAACTATCATATTATGTATATCAATGGAATCATGTAATAATCTCATAAAAAGCTTAGTACATCAAGCTCTCAGTACAATGTAGATTCATTACACACTGTCATGCATAAATTTGCATCTCTATGCACCAATTTCTTGCCTCCTGATAACCTGCCTCCACTGTGCAATCCATACTGAAGAAGACCCATGAATTAATTTGAATCTACCTTGCCTTGACTATGAAATCCTCATTGCCAACTCCAATGTGTGTCAGATGCATTGAATGCATCACTATAGTCACAACAGATAGTCCATCTCACCCTTTCACCTATCTCTCCACTGGGTCTCCACTGGAACTGACATGCACTGTAGTTAACTGTTGTTTCTGTTCAGTTGTTAAGAGTTATTAGTTGTGAATTAATTAACTAATTAATTTACTTAACTCTCACTAGTGTATCTTTCAGTTAAACTAGATACAACTAGCTCAACTGAGTTTAACTCCATTAACTGAGTTAAATTGAATAACAACTCCATAAACTACTCTTCGAACTCTATCATAACTTTGCCACTTCAGTTCTAACTAAGTCCTCATGCATGAGCCACCAATAAACCCTAGGAATTGCGTAATTCCTTCAGCCCACTGATTTTCCAAATCTGTTCACTGAAATAAAGTGCTCCAAGAGAATAAGTTGATGTTTATTGTTGGATTATTATTAAGAGCTAATAAGAATCGACATGCATCTATTTTTAGATCGACGATCTATAAATAGAATTTTCCCAATATTCTAAAAATATAATTTCATCTATTTTCCACATTTGACCAACCGCCTACAAATAACATCCTGCAACTTATAGAATATGCTCACCATGTCTAAAAATAGACATACACCTAAAAAATAGCCTGCGGGCCCCACTTAGTGAAGGTGCTTACTTTTCACTAAGCTCATCATCTTGTTGAATCTCAACACTCCCTCTCAACAAGATAGGGGTTATCTTTCACCCCGATCCTGCCTCTATGGTATTCAAATTTTCTCCTGCCGAGTGCCTTCATCAGAATGTCTGCATCTTGATCTTCTGTACTAATGCACTGAAGCAACATGATCTTCCGCTGCACACAATCTCTGATATGATGATACTAGATATCAATATGTTTAGATCTATCATGAAACACAGTATTAATCGAGAGTTTAATGCAACTCTGATTATCACAATGTATCAATGTAGGATCTAAATGTGAACCGAACAAACTGACCAGGATCTTCCTCATCCATATAGCCTCACATGCAGCTTGACTTGTTGCCATGTATTCTGCTTCCGCTGAACTGAGTGCCACAGATATTTATTTCCTATTGTACCAAGAAAAAACTGTAGATCCGATACTGAAAACCCCTCTTGATGTGCTCTTTCTGTCCATTGGGTTGCATGCCCAATCTGCATCCGTGAAGCCATGCAACTTCACCTCATCCATCTGTCTGTACCATAAGACATACTCAGATGTGCCCCTGAGATACCTCAGGAAATGCTTGCCTTCCTTCCAAAAGAGCTTGTTAGGCTTAACCATCGCTTGTGAAAGCTGGTTCACTGCATAGCATATGTCCGGTCTTGTATTAACTAAAAACATGAGCGAACCCACCAACTGTCGATAAACAGTGGCATCCACTACCTCTACCGATGTAGCATCCTCTTTCCTCCAATTTCCTGAAAGAGGAATATCCATGGGCTTGCAGTCCTCCATGTGAAACTTACCAAGTATCTCCCGAGCATACTTTCCTTGAGACACAAACAGTTCACCTTCTCGCTGCCATATTTCTAATCCAAGGAAATAATGAAGGAGGCCCAAATCCTTCATCTCAAACTCCTTTACAAGGTCTGCCTTGCATGTGTGTATCAACTGCTCATCACTCGGTAGTATTAAATCATCAACATAAAGAACAATGATTAAAAGCTTACCCTCCACCACAATCTGGTACAGGTTTGCATTCGCCTCACTCTTGGTTAAGCCAAGTCCAGTGAAATAGCTATCGATCTGTGTGTACCAAGCATGTGGTGCTTGCTTCAGCCCATACAATGCTCTTTTGAGTCTGCACACATGCGACTCGCTGCTGAAGATATCAAATCCTTCAGGCTGCTCAATGTACACCTCTTCCTCAATGATCCCATTAAGGAACACAGTCTTCACATCCATCTGATGAATGTGCCAACCCATCTGCGCTAAGAGAGCAAGGATGGTCCTTATGGAAGAATACCGTGCGACAAGTGCAAAGGTTTCTTCATAATCAATCCCCTCGATCTGTGAGAAGCCCCGAGCAACAAATATTTCCTTATACTTCTCGACGCTCCCATCAACAACTTGCTTTACCTTATAGATCCATCTTGATACTACAACTGATTTACCCATCGGCCTTGGAACAATCTCCCAAGCACTGTTTCTGACAATGGAGTCATACTCCTCCACCATGGCATCTACCCATGTGGGCTCCTGCACTGCTTCTTCAAAAGAAGATAGCTCTATCACGATACACTTGCTCATGAGAGCCATGTATCCAGTAAATCGGTCACATGACTGTCTTTGTCTGCGCTGTGATGTAGGGACTCCTACATTCTTTGCCGTATCAAGCTTCAGTATCCTAGCTTCTGTGGTACGCCTTCTGCTTGTTCTGATGTTTGGTTCTGCATGAGTGGACTCCTCCACTCCATGAATCTCCTCCTGTGGCTGATCCACATCTAGAGGCTCATCTTTGGGAACAAGAAGTTCCTCCTCTGCATGCAAGTGTAAATCCCTCTCAAGCGACAACTTCATGGCTTTCACCTCATTGAATTTTATATCCCGTCACACCACAATCATTCGACTGTTTGGAAAATACACACGATAATTATGGGGTGTTTCTGTGTAACCCACAAATATCCCAACTTTTGCAGTTAGCTCTAGCTTCTTCCTAGCATCCTTTGTCACTTGAATGTAAACAGATGAGCCAAAAATCTTCAAATGAGAAATATCAGGCTTCTTACCAGTAAAATCTTCTTCAGGTGTACTCATGCCAGGTACTCTATGAGGACAACAGTTTTTCACATAAACCACAGTGTTGCATGCTTCCGCCCACAAGTGCATAGGTAGGCCCTGGTCATGCAACATAGCTCAGGCAACACCCACGATCGTTCTATTATTCCTCTCTGTGACCCCATTCTTCTGTGGGTTATGAGGCACAATGAGTTCTCTTCGAATTCCTTCTTTGCTACAAAAGACTTTGAATTCATTCGAGATATATTCACCACCATTATCGCTCCGTAGAGCCTTCACTTGCTTCCCCAAATCCTTCCCCGCCAATGATTTAAACTCACAGAACTTTGATAATGTTTCGCTCTTCTTCTGCATGAAGAAGATCCAACATCTACGAGAATAGTCATCAACAGATATAACATAATACCTGTGTTTCGCTATTGAAGCAACCGAGAAATGTCCACACACGTCTGTGTGAATTCTCTCCGGGATCACTGAAGCACGGTTCTCCTTATCATGAAAGGTGGTCTTCACAAACTTACCCATAGTACATCCCTTGCACTGATCTGACTGCGCAAAAGTACCCTTGGGAAGTCCAGTATAAATCTACTGCAAAATCTTCAAAGCGCCATGGTGAAGATGGCCCAATCTCCTGTGCCATAATTTGTCCTCATCCTGGCTCACCACTTCTTCTGCTTTGCCCATCATTGCAGAGTAGCCATATACCTTTATCTTATATATATTATTAACTCAAATCCTCATCATCTTGGTTTGACTCGTTGTTTTATGTCGCAGGAAAACTTTTCCCTCGCTGAAAACAACGTCATAACCTTTGTCTTCCAACATTGCGACTGAGACCAAGTTCTTCTTCAGACCTAGAACATGCATAACATATTTCAACATAAATGGTTTACCTGACTCCCTCTCAAAGGTAATGGTTCCAATGCCAGTCGCACATTATCTTCCATCGTCGTCCATCTTTATAAGCATTTGGAGATCCTTCTCCTCCAAGTCACTAAACAGCTCCTTGTCTCCCGTCATATGGGAAGACACACCACTATCAAGATACCACACCAATAACATTGAGCTTGAAACCAAGTATGTGATCAAAGAGAAATCAAGTTCAAATTGCGGGGCTAAGGCCTCTCCAGCTGCAGCTCCAACAGCCTTCTTGTTCTTCTTTTTCTGTGGGCAATTAGTGGCGAGGTGCCGATGTTCATGACAATGAAAACACTTTACTTTGGAAAAATCTAGCTTCTTGCCTTTAGCCTCGAATTTTTGAATTTATTCCCCTTTCCTTTCCTTGATTTGGCAACCATAGCACAATTCTATTCATCATCATTCTTTGATGAAGAGCCATCCCTAGTATTTCACCTTATCTCCTCCTACACAAGATCCTACCAAAGTCGCTCCCAACCCGACAGTGTTTCTCCTGTCCATTAACAGAGTCTTCGTAGCTATGCCAACTCTTCAGAAGCCTAAGGAGAGCCAAGCTCACCAAGTCATCATCATCAACAGTATTCCCCACACTTCCCAATTCATCCCTACAGTGGACAAACTTCGTGAGATATTTTAGAATAATGTCGCCCTTCTCCATTTTTATTTTTCTGAGCTTATCTTTCAGCGCCAACTTCCTTTTGTCGCTGTTTCTTTGGAAAAGATCTGTCAAATCCTTCCACATTGAAAATGGAGTGTATTCCCCATGAAGTCTTGACACAATATGGTCCTTCACACCTTCCAACAGAATTCTTCTTGTCTTTCCTACCTTCTTTTTCCATGCGTCAAGTCCTGCAGCATCGCTAGAAGCAGGCTTAGGAACATCGCTATCGATGAACTCCTTCAGTCCATTATCTTCCAGCACCACCTCCATCCTATCCTTCCAGGATGTGTAATTTGAGCTACCCTCAAGAGCATATTCCAATCGCAACCCATTGAAAGACATTTCAATGAATACTCAACTGTCGCACCAAGAAATTTCTGCAGCAAATTTGAATTGCCCACCAGCACAAAACTCAGCACTTATTCACAATTGTAATCTCCAGTGATCAATACTGCTCAGATACCATGTATAAATTTATTAATATTGATGTATTTCCAGATCCTCCTGATCTCACAATATTTATCTTCTTGCAAAATACATAATCCTTCCACTAATTAAACTTGCGAAAATTTAAAACTCAATTGCAAACACATGTGAATAAATTCAATCGCACATAACATAGTTGTTTAATGGGAAAGATTAAAGCCAAAAAACCCAACTATCATATTATGTATATCAATGTAATCATGTAATAATCTCATAAAAATATTAGTACATCAAGCTCTCAGTACAATGTAGATTCATTACACATTGTCATGCAGAAATTTGCATCTCTATGCACCAATTTCTTGCCTCCTGATAGCCTGCCTCCACTGCGCAATCCCTACTGAAGAAGATCCCTGAATGAATTCGAATCTACCTTGCCTTGTATACGCAATCCTCATTGGAACTCCATTGTGTGTCAGATGCATTGAATGCATCACTATAGTCACAACGGATAGTCCATCTCACCCTTTCACCTATCTCTCCACTGGGTCTCCACTGGAATTGACATGCACTGTAGTTAACTGTTGTTTCTGTTCAGTTGTTAGTGAGTTATTATTTGTGAATTAGTTAAATAATTAATTTACTTAACTCTCACTAGTGTATCTTTCAGTTAAACTAGATACAACTAGCTCAACTGAGTTTAAATCCATTAACTGAGTTAAACTGAATAAAAAATCCATAAAATGCTCTTCCAACTCTATCATAACTTTGCAACTTCAGTTCTAACTTAGTCCTCATGCATGAGCCACCAATAAACCCTAGGAATTGCGTAATTCCTTCAGCCCACTGATTTGCCAAATCTGTTCACTGAAATAAAGTGCTCCAAGAGAATAAGTTGATGTTTATTTACGGATTATTATTAAGAGCTAATAATAATCGACATGCATCTATTTTTAGATCAAAGATCTATAAATAGACTTCGCCCAATATTCTAAAAATAGAATTTCATCTATTTTCCACATTTGACCAACCATCTACAAATAACATCCTGCAACTTATAGAATATGCTCATCATGTCTAAAAATAGATATACACCTAAAAATAGCCTGCGGGCCCCACTTAGTGAAGGTGCTTACTTTTCACTAAGCTCATCATCTAGTTGAATCTCAACATATTATGTAGGTTTTATGACGTAATAAATCAAATGAAACCTTGGAAAAAGCGGTACCCAAGGTCTGTCGTGATATTAATTAACATTATTAATGCCATGATCATGATTGATTTTGAATGCCGACTCTCAATTAAGGTAAAACATGTTGAGTGCTCCTCTAGATGGATGATAGAGAAGCAATGTGTCATTCACAAGGACATATGGAGTCATAAAACATGTGGTTTCAACTTGGGCCATAAAATCTCATAGGATAGTACCTCTATTCTGCCTCTACAGAGTAAATGCAACAATCTTAGGCATCAGTTAATGGATTTGTTGCAGGAAACATGTCAAATGAGAAGGAAAATAAGGTTTAGACGCATTCAATGTGACAAGATGGATGCAGGAAAGAAAATTGGAGACATTCCCTATTATAAATGACACTTGATAAGGTAGGATATGCCAAGGATTAAGGTGAAATTTTGATCGCTAGACTCCATGTCCTTCTCAAGCAAGAATATTTGAAAAGTAGGCAATAAGTTACCAGAAGCCTTATTTCTTCAAAATAAAAAACTATCAAATGCCAAGAAAACCATATTCACAAGCACCAACTATTTCCAGGTATGAAGATTTATTCAAGGCTATTAATTGAAAAGCATATATCAAAAGGATTGAAATACGAAGTTAGAAAATAAATGAATAAACAATAGATTTGTAAATGCAAGATAAACATAATTAGGAACAAAAATCATTTTGACATGTTTTCTGATGTCATTAAATGTTACTCTTGGCACAACTTTGGATATAAATCTCATGAATGTCAACTCAGAAACTTCATATCACAGTCTCAAGGTAATCACAAGACAAAGGAACCCACGTTGTGGAAAATGAAAAAGGAAGGGTTGAAAAGTAGTAAGCGTGGTATTGTTCTTTATGCTCATAACTAAAACAATCAATGGTATGTTAATAGTGGTTACTACAGGCATATGATCGGAGATAAGAGAACGTTACTATCTCTAAATGAAGATAAATCTAGAAATATTACCTTTGGAAATCATGCATCAGGGAAAATAATGGGGAAAGGTACAATAAACTTAAATAATGGTAGAGGCAAGGCACATGATGTATTGTTTTTGGATGGATTCAAACATAACTTGTTGAGTGTGAGCCATATATGAAATAGAGGATATGATGTCATATTTAGGGCTCAATAATGTGAAATAAGGTCATCTACAATAAAAAATATACTGGCCAAGGGAATCCGAATAACAAACAATGTATATGTTCGAAATGAAGACAATGAAGAAGGTCATTTGGGCAAAACATATGAGCGTTGGTTGTCACATAAAAGGTTAGGATATCTAAACTTCGATCATAAAATTCGAATAAAAAAAAAGGGCACTATAAGAGACCTTCCCAAAACCACAAAGACACAAATTACTATCTACAAGTCATGTCAAATGTAGAAACAAGATCGTGTTGCTTTCAAGACTAGAGATCAAGTATCAACTAGCAAGCCACTTCAACTAGTACACATGGACCTGTGTGGACCTTCTAGAATAGAAGCACCTAGAGGTGAATGTCACTTCATGATAGTGATTGATAATTTTTCCATAATAACATGGGTAGCCTTCTTGAGAGATAAATCAGATGCATTTGAGAAATTCATGGTCTTCAAGGCATTGGTAGAGAACTAAATAGGCTACAAGATAAAGTGAATGCAGTAAAAAAGAGTAGGAGAGTTTAAATCAAATGAATTTAAATATTTTTTTTATGAACATGGAATAAAGAGACAATATACCATTGCAGACACCCCCCAATATAATGGAGTAGTTGAAAGGTAGAATATATTAGTGCAACAAACGGTTAGGGCTATGGTGCAAGAAAGAAACACACCATTGACCTATTGGGAAAATTCCATTCACACAATAATCCATATACTAAATGAAGCACATATTAGTCCTAACTCTGACGAAACACCCTATTAGTTATGTCATAGAAAACCAACATCAATCAAACTCTTCAAAGTGTTTAACAATACTAAAAACAATGATGAAAATTTGGGTAAATTTGATGCGAGGGTAGATGAAGGAATCTTCCTTTGGTATTCAACTAAAAGAAAAGGGTACTTGTGCTACAAAAAAAGACTGCATATGATAGTTTACTATATATATGTGAAATTTGATGAGGAACTATCTCCAAAAAGCAAGCGGATAGGATTTAACAATCCCTTTGATCAACCAATAAACGAAGAGGAAGAACATATTGAAGATGTTGAGGAAGCAGAGACCTATTCAAAATAACCTTTGAGTTATGTACAAAAGAACCATCCTAAAAATCAAATCATTGGTAACAAGAATGCAAGGTACTAAACAAGATGAAAACTTGTTTATACATTAGATCAAGCTCAGACTACCATTATTTCCATGATTTAACCCAAGAATTTTTTTGAAGCAAGCAAAGATGAACATTATATAGATGAAATGAATGAAGAATTGGACTAAATAAAAAATAAAAATACTTGGGAGATGACACAAAGACCAACGGATAAAAACATCATAAGCATAAATTGGATCTTTAAAAATAATCTAATTGAACAAGGGAAAATCATTATAAATGAAGCAAGTTAGGTATGAAAAGGCTATGCATAGGTAGAAGGATTAGACTTTAAAGAAATTTTTTCTCCAGTAGTAAGAATAGAAGCAATTGGTATGTTTCTTGCCTTTTTATGTCACAAATACTTCAAGGTATATCAAATGGATGTCAAGTTTTCCTTCCTTAATGGATAGCTTGAAGAAGTATTTATAGAACAACCTAAAGGCTTCCAACTATCATATAATCCTAATGAAGTTTTCAGTTCAAAGAAGTCACTCTATGGTCTCAAACAAGTACCATGAGCATGGTACTCTCATCTTGACAAATATATTCAAAACAAGTCTTCAGTAAAGGAATAACTCACAAGAACTTGCACATAAAATTAGACGATGAATAACTTTTGATATTATTTGTATATGTTGATGACATAATATTTAGAAGCAACAAAAACTACTTAGTTCAATGATTTTCTAATGAAATGAAGTCGAGGTTTGAAATGTTAATGATTGGAGAATTTTATTTCTTCCTTGGTCTTCATTTCACACAAAAATTAGAAGGCATGTTCATCTCTAAAGGGAAATACTTAAAAAAAATGTTGAAAATTTTCAGAATGGAGGACTGTACCCTTGTCACTACTCCCATGGTTGTTGGATACAAGCTAAAAAAGGATGATGAATCATCAATGGTTGATCAAAATTTATATAGATCTATGATTGGTAGCCTATTATACCTAGCAACTTTAAGATTGGACATAATGCTAGCAGTTGGGTTAGTCGCAAGATATCAATCAACTCCAAAGCAAAGCCACCTCTTAGCAGCAAAAAGAAACTTTAGATATGTAAAAGGCACAATGGATTATGGACTATGGTATCCAAAAGAAAAATACTTTTCACTGAGAGCTTACACAAATGTAGATTGGGACAACTGCATATATGATATAAAAGTACAAGTGGTAGTGTAATTTTCTTAGGAGAATCATTGGTTGCTTGTCTAAGCAAGAAGAAAACCTTAGTCCCATTATATACTGTCGAAGTTGAATACATTGCAGTAGCAACTTGTTTCACACAATTACTTTGGATGAAACAAATTCTTCATTATATGAAGGTAACATACAATGAACCAATCTCTATCAAATCTGATAATACAAGTGCAATAAGCATATCAATGAATCCACACCTTCACTCTAAAACTAAGAACATTCCCATCAAGTACCATTTCCTTAGAGAGAAAGTCACTAAGAAGATTGTAAAGTTGGAGTATATATCAACTAAAGAATAAATAGTTGATATATTCACCAAGCCTTTGGCAAGGGAGCCCTTTGAATATCTAAGGAAAAAATTGGGAATGGTACCTTCTCCTTCTCTTCATTAATTTAATGTCAAAAAGGGCATCTAAATACTATTGAATGATTGAAAATGTGAAGGATAATCTAGGGGGGGGCTTCTATAGTCACAGGAATTGAGGCATATTACTAACAACATCAAGAATTCTTATTGGTAATAACAACAATGATCTCTACATGTGTATATGGAGGAAGCATTCAAAGTATATTAACAACGTGAAAAACCAAAGAAAAATACAAAGGGAGGAAAGAAGAAGGTTGTTGACCCCTTTTCAAGAAGGAATGGTATGATGTGAAGGCTCCTTCTACCTTTATCACAAGGATAGTTGGAAAAGACCCTTGTTACACAGACTCGAGGTACTAAGATTGCATTAGAAGGGCTTAAGCATCACGTCTTTAAGATTTCACTGGTTGATCTTCAAAATGGTGAAGATCATGCTTATAGAAAGATAAAGTTTCATGTAGAGGATGTTCAGGGAAGGAATGACCTTGATAATTTATGTGGAATGGACTTCATCACTGATAATATTAGATCCTTGAATGCTAAGACAATAGATAACTATGGTTTACATATGTTCAACATTTCATTCACAAAGCGGAGGCCTAGTCAAGTCAAGAGAACATGTTATTACCAAACAATTCAAATAAGAAATATTTGTAGGAAAATGAGAGAGATCATGGTACATGAAGATACGTCATTTGATTTGAAAGAGCTAGTGGAACAATTTATTCCTGAGGTGACTTAGAAATGAGATTGAAAATATACTTCCTCAATTTACACTTTGTCTTTTTCGGGAAAATTAAGAAATTTGGTAGCTGCAAGAAGAAAAAACACAAAGGCAATAACTATAATTCCTACATAGGACATAATTTGCACATAAATTCATATAAAGAGTCACTTATATTAATCATAGAGGGAGGAAATAATTGAGCAAGTTTAATGAAACAATTAGGAACTCGGAAATTAAATATTCAATGCTAAGCAGAAACGAAGAGGCTCTTTGTTCGGAATTGAACCAAGCGGTCCCTCCTCTACGATCAATAATTTTAGTGAGATTGGAAACTATGAACGATTAAAAAAAAAACAAAGATTTAAAATTTGGCATGTTCTACCCATGCATTGTGACACCATTTATATGTTTTAAGAGTGTTATTACCTTTTTTCTATGTTTGAAGGGTATACATTGTAATATCCCAAAATGGGGATGCAACAATACATGAACATAAAAACTGGAGTAGCAGTGAATAAAATCATAACAAAATGTATGTAAAACATGGATCCATTTTATTAAGTAAATTAGCAACAAATAATAGCAATACAACTCAAAGAATCAAGGCAAACAAGCCTCCCATCAATACATATGCCAAAAGTGGAATGCTGCTATATTGCAGAATGCTCATGAACATGTACAACACAGTGATAGATGGTCCACTGCTACATCGGAATGTAAAATAACATACATCTGCAAATAGATGGCCCATACAATGTTGGGAGTGAATATCTAAGCTCCCAAACACAATTTCAAGACAATCCTGGAAGGATTGGCTAAAATATGCAAAATGGAAAAAATGTCGGAGTTGCAGTCTCAAGACTGAGTAGCAGCTGCAACTCAAGAAATGAATGGAGATGGTTGTATATGATGCACAAGTTGAACAAAACTCCTCCAATGGATCTTCCAAGTGAAAGGATGATCCTAACATTGAATATCTCACCCTCCAAACAATCACTGCAACCCTCACTGCAGATTCTCACTGAAAATAGCACAGTCAAGGAGAGGGATTGCGCTGTAGATGATGGAAAATGGTTGGCCTGATGCCAAAGATAGTGAAATCAGCTCAAAATTCTTCCTTGCTGATCTCCCAAAGGAAGGAAAGCTTCCTCCTCTGAAAAACAAACCCGGAAGTGGTGTTGTCAACCCTCCACTGCAACACCCTGCAACACAACGTTATACTTCAGCAAAAATAACGTTGTAGCTGAATGAGGTGGCTTAGCCTTGAGCCTAGATGTGGAGAAATGTAGTACAAGCTCCTTCAAGAGGCCTCTCTTGAAAGGAGAAGGAATTCCTAAACAGGAATGCCTTGTGCTAAGCAGCACAACAACTCTGCTAAACATCAAGAGAATGCAAAATAGTCTAACCAGACCACAAATTCAATAATCCATAACATGTCTTACTATGGCTGCCTTGCCCTCCTTTTAAACAAATGGAATCCCTCTCACCATGGGTCCCACTCATTAGGGTTTCCTCCACCAAGGAATCTTCCTCCCACTATCTCTGCGTCGTCTCAAAAGATGATCTCCACCTCCTATCCCAGCGCTATTGACTTGGTCAAACTTGACCTTGTCCACATGCAAATGCCCCTTTTCACACATGAGGGTGGAAATCCAGCTCCTATGATGACCCCTTTTCAAACCATGAGGGATTTTATTCATATTTTTTTTATGCATGGGCATCCTTACTGATTTATTAAACTTCTAGGTGTAAAAGACAAAAATCAATATTCCAATTAGTTGCATGCAACTAAATTTGGAATATTACATACATTTACATAGTCTTCATCACTTATGCTTGTGGAAAGGTTATGAAAAGTTTCTTCCAAACATAGACATGGATTGATGGATGTAACACACTTCCAATAGTAAGACTGAAGTGTCACACAAAGAACAACAACAATAAGATATACAACTACCACATTGTTACATAGTCTGGTGTTAGCAGGATTGACGGCTGATAACGGTATCTACAGTGAAATATATGTTAGTAGTGAATTCAATGTTACTATAGTCCAGCATTACAGTGGAGTACACCAGTACATAGGCAAACCTGAGGATATTTATATGTTATATGTTGTTGCATTGGAAGGATATACATAGAGCATTATGTATTAGCAAGATATAAATAATATATAGTTTGAAACATTCATAGACTATGGACCAGTGGTATGTGTTACACAATTTTCAGACCTCTGATATATGATTAGAAATATATAAACAAACCTTCTTCCAAGGCTTAGAATCTTGAGAAGTTATAATTTACAAGTCAGTGATGCCAAATAATTTACAAGTAAGAGTAAATCCAATACAATTAGAAATTGACCCCTTGCCATTGATGTCAAATGGGGAGGAAACAAACATTACAAATGGTGCATCTATAAGGAGAAATAACTCTCAAGACCAAAGGGGGTGGAATGAATCAACAAAGAAACAAAGAGACCTTCTTATTTCCACAAAGCAATGTTCAATGTTTCCATCAATGCCAAAGGGGGATATTGTTAGTAATATTGGCATTGAGGTCAAAGGTGAAGGTCTAGTTAAACTATTTCCTAGTGCACAACTGCTCCGGTGAGCTTGGTGCTTGACGCGAATATAAGGTCGCTATTAGTTTGCACTACTGCGAGGCCATTTTAGGATCCATGCAAAAAGTAAAGTTCTAAAACCTGCAATTATAAAATCAATGGAAGAGTTTTAAAAGGAAATATATGCAGTTGATGGAGGAGTGACATACATAGAACTTCTTGAATATTACTTATGTGCCTTCGCTCCACTTCCTGTGTGATTTGATTTGGTATTAAAATTAGTTTTCCTAGAAAGCAAGTATTCCATGTACTTTAAGAACAAGGTATCTATGTGGCTCCTTTATAGGATTTCAACAAGGGAGATTTTGTACGTATGATAGGTGTCACAGACTTCATCAGAATCTTAAGAAAACTTGGAAATTATGGACCAATTCTCTCAAAGGAAGAGCTCGAGATGCATACCATTGTTTCTTGGAAAGATAAAAATATGTTTATCAATAGACAATGATCTAATCAGTTTGTATCACCATTTAAAATACCTCTAGTATAGTCCTATGTTGTAGCTAGAACTGCAATTTCATATTTGCAAGGTGTAAAAGAGCCATTGTTAGAGCCAGTTAAGGAAATATGAAATAGAGGTAGAGAATTTAGAAACTAAACTTGAATATGACAATGAAGAGGAGAAGCGGTGGAAAGTTATACTGGATTGACTTGAGAAAGCCATCTAAGATACATTATTTTGGCAGGGACTCAGGACTTTTGATAGTTCAATGGAGACTTTTACATCTGGAGCTTAGCAAGATTTTTAGAATGCTTTGAAGGGAGGCAATAACTTGGTGCAAAATATTGAGCATTCAACTATGAATCTTGTTGATTCTATTAAAAAAGGTGGCCTACCATCTAAATCTATCTCCCTTTCCCAAAATTTGATAGAGAATGGAAAATATTTTACAGCAAAGGGAATGAAAGTGCTAGATCTATTTGGTAGAGAGACCATTGATCTGCTAGCTACAAAGATAGGAATTCAGATTGATAAATATGACAAGTTTACCAAGGATGATGTGGGTGAGGAACAATTCTCTTAAGAAGAAACCTTTAGTATTTATGGAGGTCCTAAGCAAATTGAGGAACTGGAAGCATTGTCAAATAATTAAGCATCAATATGCAATAGAAAAAAATAAAAATTATCAGGAGAAGATAAGTTTGTCTTTGATGGAATGCTCATGTAGGTCCAACAAATATTTACATTAAGTATTGAAAGTGATATGGGTAACTTGGAATTCAACAAGGGGAATAATTACATTGCCATAATTTTGTGTATAGGTGATTTGAATTCCTACATCGAATAGGAGGTGATGATTTGCACAACATTAAAATCTACAATGTAATATTAAGGTCACCATGGGTGTGACTTTCCAAGTGTCTTATTTCCATTCATGAAGACTATTCATTTCCTTTAATAGGCATTTGTTTATGAAAATGTCATTTCCATCTCTGAGTGAAAGAAAATTATTTGATATTTGAAATGAACAGGTGTGAAACATAAAAGAGAAAGTGAATCACTTCAAACCTTGCATTGGAATACATACATGCAAAAAATTATATATATATATACATATACTTATACATATACATATATAAGTATATATGGAAAGTAGTCTTACTAGTTGATTAGATGTTGAGAGACCCAATTTGATATTTGCTTGGCAAGAGAGAGAAATACAAAGAGAAAGAGAAGGTGAAATGAAAAACATAATTGAGATAGAGAAATAGAGGAGATAAGTTGTTGTAAAGGAGACGAGAAAGAGAACAAAACAAAGATAAGGAGGAATTCAAAATTTAAAAATAAGGTAAACCAACAAAGTGAATTTTTAATTTGTCAAGGGATTGGTGTCTCCTTTTAGGTAGTAGCCTGAAAAAGAACAGGTTGGAGCCTGTAAGAAGAGGAAGTGGGTGCTCCCAACAAGTTATAAATTGCAAAAGGAAAGATAGGTTTAAGCCTCCTATAGGTAGTAGCCTACAAAAATTGATGTAAACCAGGAGGGTATTTTTTTTACATCACAACAAAATTCATGGTTTTCTCCTTTTATGAGTTTCCACTTATATTTGGCGTCTACATGTGTTGCATGTGTTGCTTGTGTCTCTATCTTTGAATTCATGGTGAATTGTTGAACACATATACAACTCTGCTAATTATTATATAAAAGGTTAAAAGGCTATTAAAATAATTTAAAATTTTTCATTTCTAAAAGACACAATTATTGATTCAACCCCCATCTTCATAATTGCCTAGTTTCCAAGAACATCATATGTAAATATCTTCTCATAAAACAAACCAACTGAATGCAATCCTTTGGTTCACACTCTCAACAGAAAACCAAAACCGAGAAACAACCCTTGGCTTGCAGAAACTTGCAACGTTCCTCTCTTCATGTAACCTTGCGACAAAAAACTAACCACTAATTAGGAGAAGCATATTTCCCCTTTCACAACTCACCTAAAATGAGTGCATCCAAAAACATGATTGTTCTTCCTTATTCACACTACTTGCAACTCGTTTTGTTCTTAGCTTTCTTGTATTCCATTTTTACTTCAGTTGTCTTGATTCCTCTACCTTCATTCAACTCTTCCAATATATATGTGCCCACATCCTCCTTCGAATGGTCACATCCCTTGTGGGTGTTTAGAACGACCTTGTAACACCCTCCTCCCACATCTACCCAAGTAATCAGAAAACCAGGGTAAAGATGTGCGGAATAATTACTATGATATGATTCAACCTACTAGGTGACCTTAACAAAGTGCAATCGATGGAAACACATCAAACATACATTCCACATCAACAATAGAACTCCTAAGAGCCAACCCAACAGCTCAAGTATCCAACCCTTGGGTCCCACTGATGTTTTAGAATATTTAACCCCTAGACGCTCCCTTGATATGGGAAAGGGTGTGTATAGGAGGCTGTGGAATCTCCCACATCATATGGATGTGTGCGTCTAGGGAATTTTTCCCATAGACCTATGCCACTAGCCTCGATATTTGAGCCACTTTTTTAGGCCCAGAGCCTAGGTCACTGCCCAGAACTCAATGAAAAGTTTAGAAATGAAATATAATAGTGAAATCAAGTGAACACTTGAAAAAGGACCTGATTGGACCCCTACTAGCCATGACAAGCATTTCGTCAAACATGTCACAAATATGTAATCTACAGGTTTAAAAAATATATATGAGCATAGGGGTCTAATAGTTATCTGAGAATCGTTAAGATGCATTGTTGCCTAATCACATTAACTGAATTATCATCTATTTATGCATAGATACATTGTTTATTCATTTACGAATCAAAACACGATGAGAACCATTAATAATCACCATCATAAAACTTAGTCATAACCAACATATAAGCAATAGAAATGACAAATACATAAAAGCCATATAAGCCACTTAATAACAAGCATATTTACCCATCAATACAAGAGGAAATTGCTCTTATTTCCATAAGAAAAGTGAAACCAAGCCTAGAAATTCCACATTCCACCTGAACATAGACATAGTTGAATCAAATCTCTCTTCAACCAATCACCCCCATGCCATATTACAAGCATGAAAATGGGATCTCATAATCTAAATCCATCAAAACCAAACCAGGGTTTCCAGAGGCCAAACCACCTCAAACCTCAATCAGTGATTCCACCTCATCGTCGGACATCACAACCATCACCATATTGGTCTCTACTCAAGTTTTTCAGGGCTCCAGAGTGTTTGTTCCAACCAAGGCTCCAAGACTAGTAACTCAACCCAAGTTGTTTCAAGGATCCAGAGCATTTTTCCAACCAAGGCTCCAAGACTAGTAACTCAACCCACCTAGGGCTTCAGGGATATTTTCCAACCAAGGCTGTAGGACTAGTAACTCAACCCATAGTTGTCGTAGGGCTCCAGAGCATTCGTCCAACCAAGGCTATAGGAACTATTAACTCAACCCATAGCTAAAGGAACATGATAAACAACCAGAAAACAAACAATTAAATGAACCCAAAACACCATGGATATCTAGGAAATGGAAAGGCTAGGAAAATCCACTTTTAATCCAGGCAATCCTCCATGCCAATGACAGATCATGACCAAGAAACCACATGCATACACCAAGTATTCCAAAAATAGTGAGTAAAACATACATGAAACTCGGTACCTGCAATCAAAACCCGTTGTAGTTGTTGATCTTGATGTCCTCTTGCGCTTTCATGCTCTTCCTTTGCCTTCTTTCTCCAAATATCCAAGTATGTCACACTCTCCAAGAGTGCTCCAAGAAAACTATAAGTATACAAGAGTAAGAGAGAGAGAGAGAGACTAATGAGAGCTCCAAAATTGCATTGAACAAAATCTTGAGCAAACACTTACCAACTGATCCTCAGAAGCCTTTTTATCAATGGGGCCTCTATTTTATTTGTTTTCCATTATTTACCTTCAATTTCCTCCTCACATGCAACCTGTGACCTTTCACCTCCCTTTTCTCCTATTTTCCTTTATTTTCATAAATAAAATGCCAATTAATGCCTCATACATTTCCAAAGCCTTTTTCATTACCTTTTCCAATTAATGCCTCATTCCTTTCCAAAGCCTTTTCCAATTAATGCCTCATGCCTTTCCAAAGCCTTTGTAATTTCCTTTTCCAATTTCCTTTAGCCATAATAACAAAAATGAACACCCACTAGGATGTTTTTCCCACCATTCAGATTGGAATATGTTTCCCAGGACCTTGGTCTTATATTTTTTTTACATGCACTTTTAACCAGGTCCATTACAAAACCCTCCCCCTTGGCGGAACACCGTCCTCAGTGTTCAATGACATGTTGAGATTGCAATAAGATGATGAGCTTAGTGGAAAGAAGTTGCCTTCACTAAGTGGGCCTGCAGGCTATTTTTGGCGCAAAGTCTATTTTTAGACTATGTCTATTTTTAGACATGTCGATCATATTCTATGAGTTGTAGGATGCCATTTGTGGATGGTTGGTCAAGTTGGAAAAATAGATGGACTTCTATTTTTAGACATATTGGGCGGAATCTATTTTTAGATTGCCAGTCTAAAAATAGATATGTCGAATATCATTAGCTCTTAATAATATTTGGACTATAACATTATCTTATTCTCTTGGAGCACTTCAGTTAAGTGCATAGATGTGGCACAGGAGCTGATAGAAGGAATTACGCTATTCCTAAGGGTCAAGTGGAGCTATTGCATGGAGACTTTAGTTAGAACTCATGTGAGAGAGTTTGGTGGAGTTGATTGAGGAAGTTAATGGAGTTGTGTTTAGTTTAACTGAGTTAAACATAGTTGAGCTAGTTGTATCTAGTCTAACTAATTGATACACTAGTGAGAGTGGTGTGAATCAATTATTAATTAATTCAATAATTATAAACTCATTAATCAACTAAAAAATGCATCAGTTAACTTCAGTGCATGGACAGTTTCAGTGGAGACCAGTGAAGAGGTAGGTGAAAGAGCAGTGTGACTATCAGTTGTGACTATATTATTGCATGATTTGCAACAACCAGTGATTGGAGATGCCAATGAGGATTACGCAGTACAAGCCAGGTGGTTCGAAGTTAATTAAGAGCCATTCTTTAGTAGTGATTGCGCAGTAGAGGCAGGCTATCAGGTGGCAGAGATTGGAGCATGTGATTTGCTAGATCTAGCTTGATTAGTGTGTAACAATTGGAGATTGTACTGAGAGCTTGTGAGGATCTTTGTATGATGATTGTTACATGATCTCTATGACATATAATATACATATAGTTGGGGGTTTTTAGCTTTAAGCTTTCCCATAAAATACTGTGTTCATATGTGTGATTGTTTATGGTTTTAATGTGCGCATGCGATTGTTTTTATTTCCTCAATTAATGATCAATGGTAGAAGAGATTCTGTATTGTGCATGAAGTTAAAATAGTGTGTGATTAGGAGAATCTCAGTGTATAACATATCAGTTATCAAATTTCTACATGACACCTATAAACTAGAGAATTGCTAAAAACAAAACATACTGCCCATGGAGCTTTATAACATAGATCGTTGCAGTATTTACAATGACCACCTGCTGAAAACATGACAATATTACCATTTATTGGAACTTTATATCACATCCCATTACAATATTTAATAACATCCACATATAATTATGCACATACACATTTGCTTCAACCAGAAAATAATCATATTGTCTATGGAGCTTTATAAATCCAACTTGATACAATGTTTACAATAATATACACATATACACATGTGCACATCTACTCAACTAGTAAATAAAAGGATACGATGCATGCATCCGCAACAAGGGAATCCAAAGGCTCACACCTCCACCCTCAAAGTAAAACCATGATTCACCTCATTCCCAGGAAGTCCAGAATCCACTGCCAAATTCAAAGCTGCATCCAATGTCTAGCACTACAATCCTGCACCACTTGTCCTCTCAGTGAACAGTTACCAGGTCATTGTTCCATGGCACACTCCCAATGTGCATCTGGTTCCTTCTGGAAATGATAATGAACAAAACAAATCCTTCCCCGACCTTCCCTTCTATGCCACATAATCCCTCGGGAAATCTGGTCACCCCCTTCCGTGCAGTCACACACCTTCCAAGTTCCACTGACACCCCCATATCGGGCAGTCCATCCCTTAGAGATGTTTCCTCGCATCGGAAGATACAAAAACCAAGGCATATCCATGCCTCAAAACCATCATACCAGTCATAGCATGCTCATGGTAATCAATGAACACTATTGGGTACCCCTGTAGCATAATGGCCCTGCTCTTGAAGCGCTTTACTAGCATATTGATGCATGTTCCAATTTATTTTGTTGTTGTTGTTGATGCTTGCAATAAATTTCAACCACCCAATAGGGCATTTTCATGCTTACTGTACCAAGCAAATAATTGCCATTAGATTCAAAATAAATTGAAACAAATTCACATCATACCTCATTGGTGGCTCGTCAATAAGGTACACTTGAAATTTTGTTCACTTCATGCCGCAACAAGTCAAACCAGTTGTTTGATCAAATCATCATGTATAAACATATCACATCTCTTTAGATCAAAACACAACCATCATAAATTAAAATCATGAATCACATGAAATAACCATAAAAAAATAATCATAAATCACATGTAACCATCATAAGTTAGAATCACAGATCACATGCATAACAAGACTAAAATAAAATACTGATACTTATCCTTCATCAGTCCTTGCTTCTGCTTTTTCTCTTTCTATAAACACACCAGATCGATTGCCACACCCGGAAAGCACCTAATTCCTTTTCTCCTCTTCAGCCATGTACCCATACACACAATGTACACAGATGTGTACACCCACACATGGCATACAATACCACACAATACATACATCTACACTTGGCATGCAACACAACACATACAACTACACCTGGTGTACAATACAATACAATATATATGCCTACATCCGTATACAACACATACACCTACACCTGGTGTACAATACAACACAACACATACACCTACACTGGTGTACAACATAACACAATACATATACATATATAGAGCACAATAATACAAATACACATGTCATGATACCACGAATACACCATGCACATACATAGTACGACATGCATACACCACAACATGTACGACATGCACATAATACCACATGTATACTAGCACCATATGCACAACATGTACACAATACCACCTGTACACAACACCACCTGCACAACGTGTGCAAAACATCATATGCAAATGATGTTATCACTCCGAAATTTCCCTAGGGCTGTTATGTTTGTGTTAAAAGAAATAACAGAGGTAACTATCAACCACTTTGGAGATTAGGATCTAGCCTTCCTAATGCTAAGAGAGGGCTCTCTCTTAATGATTTAACTTTGTTTTTTTTAATTGATTTTAGACTAGTTATGTAAGATTGATTTGGTGTGATTTTGATTTGTTGGTGGAATTACTGATTTAGATGGATAGGTGTCTGTCTATTTTCCATTGGGATATGGAGCCAATATATCAAGAAAAAATAACATAAACAAATTATAAAAGTAGTGTTACAGGGCAAGGTAGCTGAGAAAAATTAGATCTTTTAGGGTGAATGGTGAAGTGGATTTCAATCAGGATCAAGGAGCAATTAAGGATTCCTTAAAATGGATAATGAAGGAAGGTGAAAGGGATCAATCAGGAAAAGAGAGAAATTAAGGGTTCTTAAATATAGATATCAAAAGAAAACATTAAAATGAATAACAATTCATAACAGTGTGTACTTAAACAAATTCTGCAATAATATTCTTGTTATAACATTTAAATTTGGAAAAAACATGCAAGTTTACGAAATACTTAAGGAAAAAACATGGAAAATTGAAATATACTTCATTGAAGTAGCTCAACACATGAATCCTGTAAATAAATTCCTTTATTTTTGTCCTGTCTGTCAACTTGGAAAAGTTACAATAAACCCTCTGGTAGTAGATCAATTCAACTATAGAAATGTACAGGAATCCACACTCAATACTTCAAATTAATGAAGTATTTATAAAAAACTAAATATAAAATATCCTATAACCGATTTAGGATTTATTTGAGGAAAATAAAATATCTTCATGCAAGAAGATAGAGACACCTATGTAACTAAATGCAAGTTGTCCTTGTTTACTAGATTTCTTATTTGTTTCTCTGATATTTTGCTGTCTTATCTCTCTGGCTGTTGCTTTCACGATGGCTGCCTTTTATCTGTTGACTATATTTTACGCTGCTAGTCATCTGACTCTCTTTAACTCTACCTTTCATCTTTAAACTCCGTATTTTATCTGTAACCTGTGAATTCTTCTTTTACCTTACTGCTTTATCTACCTGCTCTGTTTTCACCTTTAACATGTATCTCTTTTACCTGTCACAGTAAAACACACCATTTTTCCCAGGCTTCTTCATCTGGAAGTTTAATCTTTACCATCCTCCTGTAAATCTCATCAACCTCTATATATTTTGCAAATGTGGGCTTATTAACAAAAAGGTGATTTACCTCATGTTGGAGGCAAAAGAGATTTTCAAAATTCTGAAGGAGCACTTTGCCTGTGGGAACTCCTTTCATTGCTGAAATGTTGGAAGTCTCTTTAGCTACTTCCTTGATACTCTTATCATAATCTTCATGTCTCATCAATTTTCCATTGATCACTAATGGATTAGGTGGACCTTTCTGCCTCAAAACATCAAACTTGGTCATGAATCTATTTACTGCAAGCTCCATTGTTTAGAATTTATCTTTAAGATGTATCATCAAGTTTCTCTTGGACATAACCTTATTCACTTCTAAAATGTTCTCTGTTCTATCTATAATGCCAAGTTCTTTTAATTCTTGCTTATTTTTAGAGTTTATGAACTTTATTATCTATGTGGATTCCTCTGGTTTCTTTCCAAGTGCTTCCTTGACCTTTTGGATTGCTTCACTAGCCTGCTTTATCAATTCTTTCTGCTAAAAAATAACTTGGATAGAAGGCCAAATATTAGTAACAGAGTTAATGATATTTTCCCACAGTTGTTTCTTTACTTGGGCTAGTGGCTCTTCTAATGTCAATTCCTTTTCTAACTTATGAATTCTATCAGTCAATCTATTTGCCTTCTGTGATTTTGCTTTATATATTACCTGAGCTAATTTATTTTTATCTTCTATACTTTTTACTTGTTATTTAAGTCTTTTAATCTCAATAGTTTGGATTGACATGTCTTGCATTGCCTTAATCAATTTACCTGCCTCATCATTGGGATGGGCTGATGCTGTTGCTGGAACTTCTGTTGTCACTGGAACTGTTGTAGTAGTTGGGAATGTTGTAGTAACTAATACTGCTATAGGTAATGGAGCGGATGAAGTAGATGTAACTGCTGTTGTAAATGTAGGAATGGCAGTGACAAAGATTGCTTCCATGTTGGCCTTCTTTTCCTGCACTAATTTATCCATTTCATTCTCTATCTATTTCAGTTGAGCTGTCCACTGAATGATGAGATTCATCATTTCATCCTGAATGATCTGAGCACTAGAGGTTGATGGCAACTGTGTTTCTTCTGACACTGATAGAGGTGCATCATATCTAACCACTAAATCTGTATCAATGATCTCAACTTTTTCAACAATCTCTTCTTGCTCTATTACTGGATTCAGTTTGGCCTTTTTCCTGTAAATTAACTTGAATTTGGTGTCAGAAGTAGTCTTTGCAGAATATGAACCTTCTTCTCTTGCCCTCTTTGAGTTCCTGTCTTGTGGGGCTGGAGTATGCAGGATGGAACTAGTATCAACCTATTTCTCCACCTCTTGCAAAGTATTTTCCAACCACTCTGACTGGTTGGAATACTTTTCAACCTCTGGTTTTGACTCATGAATAAAAGGGGTCAATTTGAATTTGACTCTTAACTTACTGATGACTCCCAAAGGATCATATTTCCATTTGAAACTATTACTGAAATTGAAATATTTTAAACACTTATCATCTTGTTCACCAACATTCCTACTATTTCAAATGAAAGGACCTAACTGTTTCTTAATCTTAAACTAAGTTTTCTCTTTGCTGAAAGAAAATTAACTTCATCTGAAATTAGGATTTTCCTGATATATTCCAATGCAAATAACCTCATTGGGAGGTATTTAGGAATCTTGTATGGAGTGATCTGGCTTCCATACACCATAATTTCAGTAGGGTTGTGGTATAAATACCAGTCTCCTGTTCTACTTTGATCTGACTATTGCAATATTTTCTTTATCTCTCCACTGACCCTAGGTTGAATGTTACTGCTTAACATGTCGACAGCTGGATAAAAAAATCAATCAATGAAGTCTTTGTAGCTGAATTCTATGGAATCCTTTCTGATCAAGGATGTCCGGGCCTTCTGATTAGAGTTGCCTACGTGAGTTTTTGGAGGCTTACTGCAAACCTTTTTGATTGGAAATATAAGAACAAATGAAACAAAAATGATGAATATTTAAACACTCCTTCCTCTGGTAATTTAACCAATTTATCATGAATGGTATCTTATAGATATTGAGAAAAGTTATATGTTGAAGCTGGAGGCTGTCCTAGGCAAAATATGGACAAAAAACCTAGGATAGAAGCATCTACATATTCATCAGTAAAGTACCCTAAAATACAAGACACCATTGTGACAATTTGCCTGGTTCTTTCTGAAAAAATGGAAGCTGTGTATGGAGGGTTAATCTTTGGGGTTTCTAATGATGGAGGAAGGAAGGTTGGGAATATTTGGAACCTCTTGGGAAAGTCCAGAATCATATATAGTTCAGTGAGGATTTCAATAGATAATGGGGCTTCATCATGCTTGGGTTGGATTTGTAACATCCGATTTATGGATTCTGTAGTGACAGTGAATAAAATCCCTTGGCTAGGGGTTACTAGAGCTCTTTCATTAGGAAAATCATTAATTTTGCATAGTATGATGATTTCAGGGAATTGAAAGGTCTGTGGGAAGATATATCTAGGTAGGTTTGAATCCCAAAGGTGGATATCATCAGCCTAGTCTATGAATTTATCATGATTCTAGTAGTGGAGCTCTAGAAGGTTGAAATCAGTGAGTGTGTCACTAATTTTGAAGTCTTTGCTTGTTAGAGGAGTGTGTTCAACATCTACTATAGGTGGCTGCAGAAGATTAATGGATAAAATGTTCTGGGAGGCCATTGTTTCGTTTAAATTTGTGAATTTATTACTTTTTTTGCTTAAATAATGGCTGTGGGAGACTTAGGATTACTCAGAAAAGGTTTAATTCGGTATGTAGAAGGGGTTCTGGCCATAGTAGGCTTTGATTGGTCTACAAAGCTTTAATTCTAAGTCGACAATGTTCTGGTAGCAATAAGATTGAATTTGAGTCTGGACATGCTTCAAAATAGGTCGGCAAAGGTTTCTTTTCTGCAAATAAACAACTTTTGCGAATGCACAACAATAAGGGAATAACTGCTTTGGGTGGGTTTTATTGCTTTGGACCGGGGTCAGTTAATTACATTGGCATGGGGTTGAATTTAAACAACAGTGGTTTCATCGTACAACACGAAAGACGGGTTAGCAGTTATCGCATCATGAAAAGTGGATTGGTGGTTTTAGGTTGGGGGATGCGATAAAATGTGGGAGCAGCACGTAGCAAAGAGGCGGGGGTGTGAACCACCCATTTCGCACCCCTGATTGGTTTTAAACGTCGGGAATTTGAAAGTGTGAAAGGGTTCGGGAATGGTCGGATCTAGGTAGCACCAATCGGACGGACGGATGAGGTGGGAGGATTTGATAGGTGGGACCGAAATTATTATATGCGATGGGTTTAATATGTATGCGAAGGGTTAATAACAGATGTGGGTTGGGATATTTATAATGGTGGTCGGGTGATATAATAAACGGGGTTAATTAAAGTGGGACCCAGGATTAATATAGAGGGGCAGGGATATATAATAATGTGGAAGGGTTAGAATGTAGTGGGGGGGGGGGGGGGGGGGGGGGGGGGGGAATGAAATACATAAGAGGGGGGGGAATATATATATATATATATATATATATATATATATATATATATATATATATATATATATATATATATATATATATATATATATATATATATATATATATATATATATATATATATATATATATATATATATAAAAGCGTATCTGACATCTTCACGTGAAACGTTTTTAATATAAAAAGGGACTTGGGGATACATTAAAGCGGGGAATTAATAAATATGGGGTAAATGAATATGGATGCAGGATGTTACAAATACATTAGGAATGGGTTTTAAAAGGATATCGGGGAGGGATTTTTGCAGTGGGGCTCGATATAATATTTTAACCATTTAAAACTATGCAAAGTGGGTTTTTGCATGTTAGTAAAAGGAAAAACGGAATTAGTGAAAGGGGAAGTTATTTTTCAAAGGAAAATGTGTTTTTTAACTAGGGAAAGGGGTTTTTAGCTAGGGAAAAAAATTTTAGGAAGGGGAAAAGGGGTTTTTTACAAGGGGAAGGGGATTTGGGAGGATATTAGTGATATGAGATGAATCAATTAATGCTTTCCATGACTTGCAAAAGTGTTCTGCCTACCCTTTATTTACCATAACATTTTTTACTTCATTTATTGGGTGCATTTGAGCTTGCTAACCCTTTTATTTTCTTTTGATAAGCAAACTAACCTACTTCTAACCTTGTAACTTCCAATGGCTCGGATTAAACTGATGAGCTCATTTTTATTCTCTGCCTAACTACTGATCAACCAAGATTAAATGGTTTGGCAAGATAATTATTCAATAACTATTATTACATGAAATTTAAAAGCATGAATGAATCAAGATTAAACTGTTTGTTCATCATGGATTGTGGCATTTTTTACAAGCTGCACACAATTTTTATTTTCATAAAGTAAACTGAAATAGTGGAATTTGAATGTGCAACATTTTCAAGATCTATTTTTATATATTTTTGTGGGGTTCATACTTTATATTCTTTTTTTATCTTCTTTTATTTTGGTATTTTGATTTTTCTTTTAAGACATATCCTCTTTTCATTTTTTAATATGGGAAAACATTTGCAGAAAGAAACGTATGCACAATATTACAAGACTTTAACTTAGTAAATTCAAAATTATGATCCATATTATTATAGGATCCTAACAGTGGCTCCACTTGGGGATGGCATTTCCTGGTGAAATGTTAAGAACTTGCTGATCAGTGGCCTTGGAACTTTGAATTTTCTTGCCTTGGAACTGCTTTCTGTGATCTCCTTTATTCAATCATATGATGTTATACCTTTCAAAGCTTAGGGCCTTCTCCCTGGGATTCAACTTTAGAAGACAATCATCTAATCCAATCTAAAATTTGTAATGGTATTTAGAATGAGAAAATTAAAACAAATGAACTAATGGTTAATCTGGAGAAAAGTAATGCTTCAAAATTCAACCATTGAATGGTCCACCTGGTAGATCTGTTCCATCTAATTCCTTTAATAAAAATGCATTATTACCTCTGTAACCATAAATGATGTATGGGCCCTTCCAAAGAAAGTCAAATTTGCCATGTTCCCTTTGTTTTCTCTTCTGGAATCCCATTTGAGTACTTTATAACCTATGTAAAAATCATCTTCTTTGGTTTTCTTATCAAATATTCTTTTTTATTTTGTCTTGGATCACTTGTGATTTGATATAAACTTCCTCCCTACTTTGCTGCAAATGAATTGTCTGATTTATCCTCCTTTGGATGTCATTTGGTTCTACTTGCTGCTCTTGAATCATTTTCATCACTGGCACTCCTAATGAGTATGGAAAAACAACATCCATCCCATATACCAATTGATAGGGAGAGGTACCAATAGATTTCTTGGTTGTTAGCTTGTCTGCCCATAAGGCATTGACCAACCTTTTATTCCAGGTTTTCTTGTTATCTTCATACAGTTTCTTGATGATATTAACTAGGATTTTGTTTGAGGATTCTGCAAGTCCATTACCCTGAGGGTAATAGGCAGTGGAATGGCCAAGGTTGATATGGTATTTGTTACAAAATTCTATCATTTTCTTGGATTTAAAGGCAACAGCATTATCAGTAATGAGATTTTGTGGGCATCAAAATCTGGAAAGGATGTTGTTTTCAAGGAATGAGATAATGAAAGAGTCTGTGGCTTGTCTAGAAGGAATGGCTTCTATCCACTTGGTAAAGTAATCAGTGGCTGTCAAAATCCATTTATGCTGGGTAGAGGAGGGTGGGTGAATTTCACCAATGAAGTCTAAACCCCATTGTTGAAATGGAATTTCTACAAAAATAGGTTTGAGGAGTAAAGGTAAGAGTTTTTTCTTCCCTTCAAATATCTGGCATTTGTGACAGGAGGTCACATACTTTCTCACATCTTGAAAAAGAGTGGGCCAGTAAAATCCTGCCCTCAAAATTTTATCAGCAGTTGTTTTCCATTAAAGGTTTCCTCCATAGTCTCCTGCATGAAATTCTTGCATAAATTTATTAGCTTCATCTTTCAATAAACAATTTAATAGAATGCCACCATGATATTTCCAAAATAAAGCATTATCTATCATACAATATTTCATTGCTTGCATTTTTAAGAATATATATTTAGTTCTAGATAAACCAAGAGGAGCTTGTAGGTTTAGTAAAACAAATATTATGTCTACATACTAGGGTGAATCTAAAAAATCTTCACTAATCTATGGAACCACCATCTCTTCCTGATCATCTATTGTTGCATTGAAATTTATTACTAAGGTTCGATAGTTCGATTCAGCCATGAGTTTGGCTAAACCTTGGCCTTTAATCAATTTTGTAGGCTTTATTTCAATGTCATATTCCAATATAGTGGCAATGCATTTGCCTTTCTTTCCATCAGGCCCATTCTAAGCCAGAATTTCCTTTACCATAGAGTTTGGAACATATGCAATAATGTGAGAGTATAAAATATACACTCTGAAATCCTTTATATCTTTCACTAAATCAAGTGCTTTTTTTTCCATTATATTGTATTTTAGTGTCGCATCTCTTAAGGTTTTGCTGAAAAAAGCAATGGGTTGTTCATAACCCTCATCATTCTTTTGCAACAAGACTGCTGCAATGGTGTGTTATGAAGCAAAAGAAAAAAATATAAAATATTTTTTGAAATTAGGACTTATGAGGACAGGTGTTTTAGTGAGAGCTTCTTTGATTGCTTCAAAAGACTATTTAGCCTCTACTGTCCACTTCAGTGCTGAATCCTTTTTAACATGTTATTCAATTCTCTAATTAGTTCTGCTAAATTAGAAATGAATCTTCTAAGAAAATTTAGTTTGCCTAAGAATACCTATAATTCTTTGATGTTTCTAGGATGAATGATGTTTAAAATTTCTTCCATTCTAGCTGGATCAATTCTAATTCCCTATTTTGAAACTATGTGTCCCAGGAGTTTACCTTCTTTCATTTCTCATCCTAGCTCTTTTAGCTAACAAGTTATCTTCTACACTAACTGCATTACTTTTCATCTGTTCTAATGTTTCAGGGTTTCTTTCTCTCAATTGATTAGACATATCAGTATCAAAACCATCTGGAAATTTGATTAGAGCTAAGTCTAGTGGAGGTTTGATATTTGCAGGGATTGCATTGTAAACGCTATTGAACCTATTACAATAATCCTGAACAGATTTATTAGGAGCTCTTCTAATGTTTTCATATTCAAATAATATTTGTAAAGGGTGTTTCTTTATTTCCCATCTATTAATAAACAATTGGTGGAAAGAAGCTAAATCAACTATATGATTGGAAGGTAAAGCTTTAAACTATTTCTTAACATCTCCTGCTAATTTTTGTGCAAACAATCTCATTTGTACATCTGTAATATTCCTACTTAGCCTAGGCTAAGAGGAATATTCATTTTTGTTTTACTTTCTGTTGCATGAATAAATGAATAAAGGAGGACATGTAAAACTCTTGAAAAGACTGAATAAAGCAATGCCCATGTGAACAAAGATAAATCAGGGCCATGTAAATAAATCACTTGCAGGTGTGAAAGGGGTTTGAGCTGTGAGACTGGGTCAAACTTGACCAAATCTACAACGCTGTCTAGATTCAATGCACCTCATGAAGAGACATCGCAGTTCTAGAAGGAGGCCCCTCATGTGAAAGGAGCTAACTCATCAAGCTGGTTTAGGGTTTACAAAGGATTTCATATTATAAAAGGAAGGGGAAGGCAACAAGAGAGGGTTGTTGATCGATTATATTTCTAAGTATCTTGTCTGATTAGACAAATACTATTATCTGCTGTTTAGTGGAGAATTGTGCTGCTTAGCACTTGGAGTTCCTATGCAGGGATTTGACCTCTTCCCTTGAGGATTCTTGAAGGAGTATTTTCTGATTTGATCCACTATTAGGCTTTGGGCCAAGCTCTACCTTTCAATTACAGGACAGATCCAGTGAGGGTTTTCTTGCTTTTGTAAGCTGCAGCAAGTGGGATTCTAGATCTGCAGAGATCTAGCTTGTTTTGGAGCCTCTTCTCATGAAGTGTGTCTTTTAACCTCCTGGAAGAGTGCCTCTACTGTTTGAGCTTAAAATTTGTATCTTGGCATCAGGCCACCATTTTTATTCAAGCTAAAACGCATTTTCATTGAGGAACTATGTTATTTTCATTTGAGGTTCTGCAGGGTGTTTTGATCCCATTTTTGATGAGAGATCTCTGGTGCTGGGCTTTTCCTTTCACTTTGGTGATCCATGGATTAGCTTGATGATCCATGTTCTGTTTAGATATGATCTATTGTAATGAAAAGTCATCTTTAGAAATTTATGCAGTATTTTATAGATCTGCAACTTAAAACTCAGATCTACTCTTGTTTATACATGATTTGGTCAAAACCCCAAGGGGATCTTATAAATAAGACTATCTAGTTTCTAGATCTGAAATGGATCTGATGTTTTGTCCACAGATCTGTCTTAGATATGAGTTGTAATATTCAGCTGCTGCAGCTCCTTAAAATAATGCTGTTGAGCCATTTCTACAGTTATATATGTGTTGCAGCCTTCTTTCTTGAAGATTTATTGCTCTATTATCTCATGTATTCTACTGTATATTGAAAGAGCTTCATTATAATTCTGATTTGCTACTGTATACTCATAGTTTAATCATATTTTATGGCCTCCTACTCATACTTTCCAAGGATGCGTTATTTCTAAAGCAATTTGTTGTGCATAGCTGCAACCCCTCTTGTAGGGTGTTTTTTAGCTAGACTAGGTGGTGGGAGATCTGTTTAACACACCTAGTTTGATTTGTTTTTGCTCCCCTTTTGGATCTAGACTCCAGATCTACTGATCTAAGGGATCCAATGGTTGTAAACTCATTTCTATGCATCAATCTCCCAGGAGTGCGTTATTTCAGTAGGCTTACTGTGCTGTTCCAGATTTGGAATATTACAGTGGTATCAGAGCTCCTTTCTTGGCACAACCTGTGCTTTCCTTGGAGCACCACAGCCATGCTGCTTCAGAAGAAGATGAACCTCTTACTGAGAGGGAGAAGAGGTATCAGAATAGAAGTCATAAGAAGTATTATTACACTACTGATGATCAAGAGTAGGGTAAAGGCCCTGAGACTACAAGTGATAAAGAAGGAGAAGAGTTTGCAAGAACTCTGTTGGTGGCCATGCAAGATCTTGCCAGAGAGATCAAGGAGATGAGGGTGGACAGAATGAGGGAATCTCCTGGGATATTTCATCTGGGAGAAAGCTCTGACATGTCTCATCACGGGACTGATCAAGCAATGAACCTGCCACAAGCCCCACAAGCTTGACAACGCTCCACTATGCCTACTTTCTTGGATGTGGAGAATGAAGGACCACAAGAGCAAGCTTCCCTTGAAGATTAATTTGTGGAATATGAATCTCAGAATAAGAGATTCAGAGACCACTTGAGTTTCCAAGAGTTCTGTCACCTCAAGGATAGAAGAAGACCAAGGAAACAGTATAGAGATGGTGGGTTCTTTCATAACCAGGATAGACACCACTCTATGGGCAGATTATTTTTGCCCAAGTTTGATGGATCATCCTCCCGTTCTGCCAAGGCATGGGTAGAAAATTTGGATATTTACTTTCAGTTGAACAAAGTCCCTGAGATTGAATCCATCAAGATTGCAGTGTTGCACTTTGAAGGTGAGGCACATAATTGGTGGTTCCATGGGTTGTCTACATTGGGGCATATCAATGTGACTACCTATTCTGAGTTTACTAGAAGTATGGTGGAAAGGTTTGACCGGAAGGATCCTGAAGCACCCTTCATAAGCCTTGCAAAGCTGAAGCAATCAGGGGATGTAGAAACTTATATCTCTGAGTTTCTAAGATTATCAGTCATGGTTCCTGATCTATCTGTAGCAAGGAGGGTTTACATGTTCATCGATGGCCTGGAGGAACATTTCCATGGGTTGGTCAAATCTACCAAGCCCATCACTTTGCATGATGCCATTGAGAGGGCTAAAGACCTCCAAGATGACTTGTCAAAAGCAAAGGAAACTTTGCAGAGCAAGGTCTCTCACTTTTCTAAGGGGAAGGAAGGAAAAGCTGCTCCTTCCAAGGAGAGCTCTTTGAAGAAGCCTCTTGATATTGATCTCAGGAGGGAGTTGAGAAAGAAGAAACTGTGTTTCACTTTCCAAGAGTCATGAGCACTGGGACACAGATGTGCTGCTGGGAAAGCACACTACATAGAAGTCTTCTCAGATTTTGAGGAGGAAGATGGAGATGATGAACCCAGGAGGGGTCACAACGCTGATAATGATGAGGAAGATCCAACACCATCCGGAGATGGGGATGGAGCCTTTGCTCCAATAAGTGGGACTCTTGCATCCTTGAGAGGTGTACCTATGTACTTGACCCTAAGAGTACAAGGTTCAGTCATGAAATTGCTCCCAGAGACGATACCCAGCTAGGCATCTAGCAGATCTAAGGACAACTAAAGGTGATGCACATATAGATCCAAAACCTACGGAAGGAGTGAGGTGCAGAGGCTAGCCTAGAAAGATGGTGCATACGATGCAGGATGAATGGTCACACCAAGGATAACTGCCCGCTGTTAACAGACTACATGCAAGCTGGGGGACCTAGTCCGCTGTGCCCTAGGGAAGTGGCAGGCCCAAGTGGGCTGGAACTATGGTGCGATGATTGCTGCGTTGCAGGGTTTCACGACACAAACCACTATCCCCGCCATTCTGCATACGCCCCGGAAGTAAAACAGCAATGGTTTAGGTTCTGCAGGTCAGTACGACATGATGAACAGAACTGTCGGATGTATGATTTGATGATCGATAGGGGGAACCTCTATATGGTGCAGTTGGATCCATCCTCACCCAAATCCCTCTCGAGCGCAGGGGGTTCACCAGCAAGGGGCAGGGGAGGTGAAAGAGGTGGAAGCACAAGTTGGGGACGAGGGAAACTCATCTGTTATAACTATGGAGAGGTAGGGAATTTTTCCAAGGACTGTGCAAACCCCACAAGACAGACCTATTGGTATTGTAGGCAGCTAGACCATGCGATTGAAGATTGTCCAGTCCTGATAGCGAAGATGCAGGAAAAGAAACCAACACCTATGCAAAATGTACAAAGGGTTAAGGCCGAACAACGAGACAAAGATCCAAGCATAAATGTCGTAACACACAGTGGAATGGCCACCGGGGGGCCTGGGAAGAAAACTACAAACGAGCCTCTGATCCAACCAACAGTTAGCAAACAGGAAGGGTTGGATCTAAAAAATGAGAAAGAACCATTTATCGCAACTCGGAAGGACTTTTCCGAGGCAAAATAATCTACTTTGCAGTCGCCTGAGGACCTCAAGGCAGAGGAGGAGGTCAAATCCTTTTTACAAGCATGTATGAAGCTGCTGCGCAACCTGCGTGCCATGGAAAATCTTCAGGCATTGATAGATAGATGCGCAACACGACCTATCCTCTCTCCAGAAATCAAGAACGTACATAAACTCTATGGGTATAATAAATGCACTGGAAAAGAGATGAGGTTGACTGCGTAGATTAGTGATTACGAGATGGATCAGGTTATTTTGGACCTAGGGTTGGACGCGAATGTATTACCTAAAAAAACTTGGCAACACATGGGGGACCCTAAGTTGGAATGGTCCACTATCCAACTGCATATGGCTAATCAACAGAAGATCATTCCATAAGGAAGACTATCAGATATTGTGGTGGATATCGCAAGGGTTAAGGTCCGGGCTGACTTTGAAGTAATTCAGATTGTTGAAGATGCAGACCCCTATCCTGTGCTCCTAGGTTTGGATTGGGCCATCAATATGGGAGGCATCATTAACCTAAAGAAGAGAAGCATAATATTCTAGAATAATGGTACAAGGGTAATAGTACCATTAGATTCGGCGGAGGGAGAATGATACACAGAACCAATGCATGAAGAAGAGGATGTAGACCACATCTATAAGTTGATTGCGCGAGATGAAGATTGGATCAAACCCACGACGGAGGAGGTACTTTGCTGGGAAAAGGACAAAAAATGTTTCTCCAACTCTAATGGGGAGATGGAGAATTGGAAAAACCAGTTACATGATGTCTCTATGATGAGATGCCTTCGGATCATGATAAAATTCTGCTGCATCTCCTCTGAGGTAAGAGATCTACCTTATTTAGATGGTTCTGGTAATGTTAGGGACTTTCTACGGGCATGTGAAGCTGAGGTTCCCAGGGAACATAGGTTATGGGCCCTTAACGTAGAAATGCATGCAACCCATGCACAATGGTGGGAAACGCATAAGGAAGCGTTCCCGGCATGGGAGGATTGTTGGGGCAAGATGCTCTTGCAATTTGAGACCTTAGCGGAGGTACGGGTCAAGATGTTCCTTGGCCCAGGGGATTCGTGTGAACACGTGGTTGCATGGATGGAGGTGTGGGATGACCGAAATACAAGGGAGTGGGTTCACTTATTATTTCACGCGTTGGGTCCAATCTCCACTACCTGGTACCTGGATACGGAGCTGCATCGGTGCACCCGCCACTGGGAAACTTTGAAGAATGACTCTATAGGAACATTTGGATTGATAGGGGGTTCCGAGGCGCTTGAAGAAGCTCTACATGACATAGATACGTTCATTTTTGGAAAGACCAGCTCTTCTGTAGTATTCGGAATGCCGACATGGGAAATGCAGATGAAGGATATTGTCAACTGCCATAGCATGGCGAGTGAGGAAGGTGAAGATGACCCGCGTTCTGTCTCTATCTCGGAGTTGAAAGGGGAGCGCACCATTGAAGGACCTCCACTAAGGGAAGTGGATGTTACTAAGCCTCTCAAACTGCACGAAGTAAACATTGGGACGAAAGAGCACCCTAAAGTGGCTAAGATCGGGGACTACTGGGATGAGAACACAATAGGTAAAGTGGTCGAATTACTTACAGAATATCAGGACTTGTTCCCTACAAAATTTTTCGAGCTAAAGGGGATCATGGGGGACTTAGGGATCATGCATATCACTCTCAAACCCGATGCACAGCCCATAAAGCAGCAACCTTATAGGTTGAACCCAAAATATAAGCATAAGGTCAAGGAGGAGCTCGATAAAATTCTTACTGCAGGGATCCTCGAACCTGTTGAAAAATCAGATTGGGCCAGTCCAATGGTGGTTCAGGAGAAAAAAACTAATGGAGAGATTCGAATCTGTGTGGACCTATGCAAGCTAAATGATGCATGCGTTCATGATCCATTCCCGACGCCATTCTCAGACGAAATCTTAGACAGCGTGGGAGGACAGGAAGCATACTCTTTCACAAACGGGTTCTTGGGATACCATCAGATAAGAATCGCACCTGAGGACTGCAGCAAAACCATGTTCACCACTGAGTGGGGATCTTTTCAGTATACTGTCATGCCATTTGGACTCAAAAATGCCCTTGCGATCTTCTCCCGGGTCGTTGCTGCAGTGTTCAAAGAATTCATTCACAAGTTCCTCGAGGTGTATTTCGATGATTGGACTGTCTTTGGCCTGGTCAAGGCACACGTCTCAAACCTACGCATGATGCTGGATGCCTACCGGAAACACCAGATTTCCCTAAATATCAAGAAGTGTATCTTCTGCGTACCCTTTGAAATCTTGCTCGGACACATAGTTTGTCGGCAAGGACTTATGGTAGATCCTGCCAAAATCGCAGCTATCATAAATTTTCTAGTACCAACCATGGAGAAACAGCTACGCTCGATCCCTAGACACATGGGCCACTACAGGAAATTCATTCAAGGCTATGCGCTAATTACTGCCCCTATGGAAAAATTGCCTAAGAAGGATGTTTCATTCTTTTGGAATGATGAATGCCAAAAGAGCTTCGAGGTACTAAAGGAAAATATGGTCTTTGCACATATTCTCATCTTTCCGGATTGGGAGAAGGTATTTCATGTTCATGTCGATGCGTCAGGCATTTCTCTTGGGGTTGTCCTTACGTAGCCAGGGGAAGGAGATATTGACCATCTGGTTGCCTTTGCAAGTAGGAAGCTCTCTGGAGCAGAACGCAACTACTCCACCACCAAGCGGGAAGGATTGGCCATGGTTTACACATTGCAGAAATATCGGAACTACTTGCTAGGAGGTCACTTCAAAATGTTTACAAACCATTCAGATTTAAAATACCTGGTCAATAAGCTTGTGTTGTGGGGGAAAATATGCCGATGGCTACTACTATTTCAGGAGTATGACCTGGAAATCATATTCAAGATGGGAAAGTTGAATGCTGGGCCAGACCACTTGTCCCGAATAGAGAGTGGAGAGGAGCCAACCGACCTAGAAGTTGGATTGCCTGATGCACAGCTATTTTCTATCAGGGTAGTCGACGCACACTTCGCTAATATCATTCAGTTCTTGACTACCGTAATGGCACCTCCAGAGTACTCTGTATAGAAAAATAAAGAGTTAGTCACCCAGGCAGTAGACTTTACCATCATCGCAGGACACTTATATAAGATGGGGGCAGATGAAGTATTGCGGTGATATGTTTTGGAGCATGAAAGGAATGTTGTCTTGACCGACGCTCATGAGGGAGTAGCAGGAGGTCACTACGCAGGGAAAGAAACGACGCAGAAGATCTTTAGGGCTGGGTTATGGTGGCCAACCCTGCATACTGACGCCCACGACTATTGTAAAGCTTGCAATATGTGCCAACGAAAAGGGCGGCCATCCCGTAGAGATGAAATTCCCCTTCAACCACAAATGGCCCTAAAAGCATTTGATAAGTGGGCTATCGACTTCATTGGGCCTATCAACCCCCCAAGAAAAAATATGGGTGCACGCTACATTATTACGGCCACCAACTATGTAGCCAGGTGGGCGGAAGCACAAGCAGTAAAGGATTGTACTGCGGATACCGCTGCGCATTTCCTGACCAAAGTGACAGAGGTACGCACTTTGTTAATGAAACAATCCGAGCTCTGATTGAGGAATTTCGGATCCATCATGCGAAGAGCACGCCATATCACCCCCAGGCCAATGGCGCGGTTGAAGCTTTTAACAAAATCTTGGAGCATGCGCTGAACAAGGTATGCAATGTTGATCGCAGCGATTGGGACGTGCGCATCCCGTCAATCTTCTGGGCCTATCGAACAACCCACAAGAAGTTAACAAGAAAGACACCATTCAGGATGGTGTATGGTAAAGAAGTCGTTATGCCCATGGATTATATTATTCCTAGTCTGCATATCGCAGCATTTACAAACATGGCAGAACCAGACATCATGGAAGAGTGATTAGCACAGCTTATGGCTTTAGAGGAAGATCAGTTTATTGCGAATTTCCATCAGCAAGTCCAGAAGGCCCACGATAAAGCCTGGCATGACCGACACATTCGCTAAAAGAATTTCGTGGAAGAAAAATTGTTCCTCTTGTACGATAGCCAGTTCGCAAAACATCCTAGGAAGTTCCAACAACATTGGCTTGGTCCCTACACAGTTAAGGAGATCAAGGATGGCAGAGAGGTTAGGCTTGCTACCCTGCGTGGAGATATGCTCCCTGGCTACATCAATGGTAGCCAGCTCAAACTGTATCGGATGAAATGACTCTATGGCCGGAGTAGCCATACAGGCGCAAGTGGAGACCCCATTGCCACAAGTAACTCAGGACGAGTCACAAGATTGTGTTGGGGGACTGTTGGAACAAGGTCTCCTACAAGAGCTGCGAATATGGTCCAATTTTGTATATTTTTTATTATATTTAGTCTAATGCAGGGGTTTTGGGGTGGGTCAAAGCCCCTCATGCATTGTAAATGGGTCAAGGGTAGACCAAGAGTCTGCAAACCATGGTTTGCAGACCATCGGATGTGTAGGCTAAAATAGTATAAGTAGTTGAACCTTTCTGAGTTGTAAGACAGATTTTGAATCAAGATTGATGCAGATTACGAATTAGTAGGTCTGTTTGGGTTTTTGGGGAAAGGACTCCTGTTGGCTATGTGCGTATAGATCCTCAGTTCTGATGTGTGTGGACCTTGCTGTTGTGTGCGCAGGCGGGATTTTTGGGGTATGTAAGAGACTTCTTGATGAGTAATATATGCGAAGTATTGTGGATATCTGATGCTGTGTGATCTATCTGGTTGTGATTATTGTGGACTCGAGTTATATGTGATTCTGTTACAAACTGCAAATGATATGTGTTTATGAGCTGCGAATCATCTGTTTTATGATAATTGTATATGTAATTTCATTAAGTCTGCTACGAATATATTGTTTTATGCTCATACTTGGCTGTCCACATGTGGATGCGAGCCTGTTATATAAATCTGGTAAAATTGTACTCTGGTTAATCATTGAGAGTCCTACGAATGACCTCTGACTGTGTAGATCTGGTAATTGCCCCACGGTTCGACTTACCTGCTCTCCCTCTCAGAGTGCGGAAACCTGGTTCCAGCACCCACCCATACTGCTTCGGGTGAGACTTTGGCCTGCGCAAGCAGGTCACTGCCGAAAGGGCCTGTAGTATAGGGGTTTGTTGGCAAACCTTAACCTCCGAACTTGGGTCAAGACCCCTCAAGCCAACAATTACTTAAGAATCTCCATATACTTGCAAATATTTAACATTCAATCCAATAGCTATATATAGGCCTTGTATCAATGCTTCATATTCAGCAGTATTATTTGTGCATTGAAATTCAAGTCTGCAAGCTAGCATTTTTTTCTCTCCTTGTGGATTGATTAAAAGACAACCTGCTCCTACACCATCTTCTGATTTTGAACCATCAAAGTATAGAGTCCAAAATAAATACTGTTTTGGATTTTGATTGCTAAAATTAATGCATCTAGAAGTGTTTGTTTGAGAAAAGTTTTCGATTTGAGAAATAGCAGTGTTTGTTACAAAAGGTGAAATATGGGCATTGAATGATCCAATAAACGATTCAGCTGAAGAATAATATTATTGGTGAAAGCTACAGGTTCATTTTCTTCTTCTAGTTTGGTGACTGTATGTTTCATAAATTTTTCGCATTCAACTCAGATTTGATTTGGTTTACCATTGTATGGTAACCACACGTGCGACCAATCGGTAGCAAAATATCCATGTAACTTTTCAAACCAATCCCTGCTTAGAATAAGTACATAAAATTCAGGGATGTCTGCGACCAAAATATCAATTACTTGCAGCACCTTTGGATTGGATGATAATCTAATGGATACTGACAGCATTTCTCCAATAACTTTGACTCTTGTTCTATCCAGTTGAACTATATGTACAGAAAATTTTTGAGGAGTGATGTTCAATTTTGTACACACTGTTCTTGGCATGATATTTGAAGAAGCTCCTGAATCAATAAGACAATTATAAACATTTTTGTTGAAAATATCATTAGTCAAAAGTAAAGGAGGAGTGTGAGAAATAGATCTATCACCAATTAAGACCAGATCATTGGGATTTACTTTATTTGGGGATGATGGAGGTATTCCCATATCTTTAGAAGCTTGTGCTATAACTGGTGGTTGTATAGGATCTACAGAGATTGCCTTGAGTTCTCTAAGTAAAAAAATTTGTTGTTGTTTGAGTTTGGTCATTTCATGTAGTGAAATATTTGCTTAGGTATTTTTCATATCTTCAACTATATTGTATTCCACTGTATCTGAAACTATCAAGGTTTTAGAAGTAGTAATAGGATCAGATGAGATAGGACTTGTTTGGATAGTTTTAGATTTTTTGACTATTGTTTTCTCCTTTGTGGAGGGAGATTTCTATTTCTGACTTGTTGAATCAGGAGAAGATTTTCTTCTAGTAGACACAAGCATGGCTTCTCTTTCTTCTTCTGAGGGAAGAATGAAATCCCATAACCCATTCAGTTCAACTTCTTCCTCAAACTCTGGTTCTTGTTCAGATGGTGAGGGATATTCATTATCTTGATCGGATTCAGCATTTGAAATCACATTTGGAGGCTGAGATGTTGAAGAAGGGTTTTTCTTAAATGGGCAAAATGATTTCTTAGGAGCTGACGTTTCAGCAACCTGTTTCTTTATTTCAATCATGTCATTTGACATAGTCTTTAATACTTTTTGAAGACCTTCAAGATCAAATGGATCTTTTGAGACTTTCTTTTTAATATCTTGATTAAATGTGACCTTCTTTGATTTCATGTCTTCTATTTCTGATCGTTTTTCTAATGCCAGTATTATTTTCTCTATAGTGAGGGCTTCTTTCATATTATCTAAAATGGTAGCTTTACCAGCTCTATCTACAAAAATAGCTATATTAGAAGGTAAGGAAGAAATATACCATTCTATTTTTACATCAACAACAGGCTTGGAAGCAGTTGGGATCTTGTTTAATAACTTGTTAAATCTGGAATTGAAATCTTTGATCCTTTCACCTGAATTTGTCTTTAGATTAGAAAGAGAATTTATTAAATATGAAACAGTTCTATCATCTCCAAATTTTGCAAGGAAAACTTGTTCAAAATTTGTCCGATTTGCAATTGATCCCGCTGGAAGTGAAAAGTACCAGGATCCTGCAGATCCTTGTAAAGTATAAGGAAAAAATATAACTACAATATCTTCATGAGAAACTCCATTCATATTCATGGCTAACATAATATTATTGATATATTCTTCTGCAAGAAGACCATCATCTGGATTATATTTAGGCAACCATTTTTATGGATGATCTGGAAGAGGATTTGGATTTGCTATCAATACAGCACCAGGATCCGTCCAAGACCCATTAGCCATACTTGGATTTGAAGTTTGTGAAGATACAGAAGTAGATCCAGAAGTAGGGGGAATAGATGAATAACTTACAATTGGAACAGTACTACTTGTGATAGTACTGATTGTTTGAGTAGAGGAAATGGAAGAATAAGAAGATGTAGATTGAGTAAGAGGATGTGAAGAAGCAACTAAAGGGAAATTTGATGTGACTTCACTCGTATCTGACTTAGATCTGGATATAGAAACTTTTTTGTGATGTGGTTCAATTGGAAACTCAAAAGGAGGAATTCCAAGTCTTTCACTTTTGGATCTAGTCAATACACCAATTTCTCTAAATAGATAAGTAACACTTTCTTCAGAAGTTTCTGGGTTAACAGGCTTTTCTGCAGAAATTGATATTCCTTCTAATTTTTGAATTAAAGAATAAAATTCAAGAGACTCAGCAGTGAATTCTAAAGCATATGACTGTCGAAATATTTCAGGATATGAGGGAAAAGTTTCTACAATCTCCGATTTCTGAGTTGGTGATTTAGAATTTGATTGGGAAGCTGTAGGATGCTTTTGGGGAGATCGACTCTTATGAGGGCTTCTAGTTTGAGGTTTAGATTTATATGCCATTCATAGTCATGCCCTCCTTCTAGCGCAAAAAATGCTGAGGCCTCAGAAATCCGTGGCAACAACAAAGGGGATAACCACCCAGTCCGGACCTTAAATCAGTTCCTTTTCCGTTTGGGATAGTGGCTCCCACTAGGTTTAATGGGAACAGTTTCCCAAATTTGGGTTTTTGTATGATTTTTTGGATTTCTCTCAAAATATTTGCGTAAAGAGTTACAAGAAAGCATTATTTTTAAATTTTCTTAATAAAATTCTGGACCCTTCTCTAAATGCATGAGAAGGGTTTAAATACTATACTAAATACTTACAAAAAAATAGATTATACAAAATATCTTATGAGGTGGATTCAAAAAACCTTCCTCATCCTCAATATCTACTTGCTAAAAATTGAAATTATATAGAAAAAAACTAACTAATAATCATGTCCGATGATAAGTTACTACCATTTGTGCTTTTTTTCTCACAAATGTCGGACATCGCTTGAAGTTGTGGAGGTTTTCCGAACTGTGTCTTCATTTGTGCAGAAAATATAGCGTCCAGTAAAAGTGGTTGTATTCTCTGTATAGAATTCAGAGAAAAATTTAGTGTCATGATCTGACTATGAGGTTTGACCAATAACTGCCAGTATGCTTCCCAATTAGTTTTCTTTAGCTGTGTAAATGCTTCTTCCCAGAGTTGACCTGCGTCTTTCCAACTTTGTTCTAAATCTCTGATATTAGGAACATATTTGTGATTTCCTTCTTTAATCATCCTAGAAGTATATAATATGTGATTAATCATTTTGACCATATTCTTCGATATGCCTGCTGCTCTGGCTATGGCCAATTTTTCTTGTTTCACTTGTGCATCCCAGTCGATAAAAATAATATCTTTGAAAGTATCCTTGATCTTTGGGAGATTTGACTTTCTCCCTTCTTCTGAATCTTGCCATTCAATATAATCAAATATTTTATTATTGAGTTCATTAAACTCAATTCTTTGATCAATTACTGTGTTTGTCAACTGTTCACTAATTTCCAAGTGTGGAATTATGTCTGACATTTGTACAAAAAACAAGTTTTGTTGTTTTGAGAGTAAGGCACTTAATGCTGGTGCTTCTTTTATGAATTCCTCTGCAGTAGGAATTCCCTCATATTTGGAGAGATCTTCTCTCAATTGTTCAATCAATAAATTTTTGTTAGATAAGTCATTTTTATGACTTATCTTAAGAATTTCCATCTCTTGTTGTACTCTGAGGAGTTTTTGTTCCACTTTCTGATGTAGATTGTTTCTTTCTTCATCTAGCTGCTGCTGTAGTTCCATGATTTTGTCATCTTTTTCTTGGACCAAAATAGATACTTATGCTGCCTTATCCATTATTGCAGTGGTGTATGCACCAGCGAATTGAGATAGGTTAAATTTTCAATTGGATTTGATGGAATATCTGTCCATACTACTTCCATAACTTCATTTCCTGGAGGTGTTTCAATCCTTTTTCTTTTCCTCTGTTTTCTTACTACAACTTTATGAAGAGGGTTGTAGAATACAACCAGTGGGGGAATATCAGTTACTTTGAGGATAATCTCATCAGTAGGATTTGCAGGAATGATTTCTGTGTCTTGGAAGATTATCTCAGGAGTTTCAATGATTTCTTTTGTTGAAACTATTTGTCCCTGTGGAGTCTGAAATTATGTATTTTTCTTTGAATATGATGCCTCTAGAGTATTTGTTAATGTATTTCTGAATGAAGTACATACTTTATCTAATTCACTTTGATTTTGTGAATCTGATTGTTCTGCTCTGATTTCTTGGCTTGCTTTAGTCGTATAGCTGGTAATTAAAACATCCTGAGGGATCCATCTGAGTCTTTATTCTATGAATTCATTGAATTTCTGTACTTCTTCTGGATTTAGGTTCAATTTGACAAAATTTAGGATTTCTTCAAAAGTATCAGCATATTGAAAAATATCTTCAAACTTGTCATCAGTATGTACAATAGGTTTGAGTTTGACTGACAGAGTAAATTTGTTAGCAATCTTTTTTGGGTCAAACTGCCTGGAGGGTAAAACGGGGAGCTTCAAAAGCTCAATCTTCTGACATTCTTTCAATGCGTGATTAAAATTTCCGTGTGACTGAACCACATGAAATTGGGAAACTCGGCCATAAAGAATTATTATTGTCTTTCAAAGATTTAGTGAGTCCATTACCAACAGTTTGGTAAGCGACTTCTCTTTCCATCAGCTTATCTGAAACATATAAAGGAAGAATATGTGCGGGAGCGGGGCTTCCAAAAATTTTGATATATGAAAATCATTCTTCAACAAAGCATTTGACTATCATTTGAAGGTCTGAGAGGGCTTCCTTAGTGAACCTAGGGCACGCTATGTCAAAGATAAATTGATGTAATGGTAATACAACTCCATAACACAGCCTATGGAAATGTGGTTCATAATTATGCTCCCATATCTCTTTATGACCCAAATGTATCGGGGTAAGATCTTCAGGAGTCCATTTCCATCCCATAACTGGAAAATTGGTAGAAAAATAGATGGCATCAAAAATATACGCACCCATAAAAAATTGGGGAACAAATTTGGAGGAGGAAGTTCTTGTTTGGCGATATTCATTAATTGCCTTAACTAGATTCTCAAAAAGGATAGTCGCCCAATTCATTATGAGGGAATTAACACAGGAGTCAATTAGGGGAAGACAATTTATGGAGAACTTGGTATTATCAGGTAGACCATATAATTTTCATAGCATTGTTGCTGCAAAATTATAAGGATTTGCAAGTGACGCGATAGGATACATACCAGTTTTCTCATATTTGAACTTGTTGTCTAGTTTCCTCCGACCTTGAATTTCCTTGAACGGGTCTTCTTTCTTCTTAGAAAACTTTGAAACAAATTGACTGTTGTAGGTGTCTTGCGGGTCGGGCAGCTTATACATCATTTTCAGATCTTCAGGTTTGAAAAAACCTAGAATCTCTTCCTTGCAGGTTCTTAACTGTATGTCTCTGATTATTGAATTATCAAGCACCCACCTAATCATGTCATTATATGGAAGAAGAGTAGCCCTTGCTGCTATCCTATGGAGAAAAGAGCATGCAATATATTTGAACTGTAAATTTGAGGGTGTTGCATCATCGGCAATCGCCGTGACTTCTACTACTTATGGCTCTTCGTCTTTGAGTATAGTGTAAATAACTTTCCACTTAGTAGCTCCTCCATCAGCAGTGCAGACAGTATCAAAGACTATAGGCGACATTCTTGTTTGTTCGAGTTCTACAACAATCTGTTTGTCATGTTTCTGAATCACTTTGCGGATGGACATATCTTGAAGGGAAATCCCTATTAAAGACAGAGTAAATGATCAAATGATGGAAGATCTATTGAAATGATCTATTTTGAAAGAAAAATCCAGGAAACAACTATATTATTAATTAATCATAACAAATCAATAATTGTTACATTGGGAGGATAAAACACAATTAATATTTCCTAACATGATTTATCTTTGCATAAAACCTTCATTCAAACCTATCAAATCCATCACACCGCGCCCTTTAAACTTGTCTTAATGAAGCTTATTTACCTTTTATTTGTGCGATATGCGATTTTGCGATATCATGAAATCGCAATATCGTAGAAGTCGCATTATCGCAAAATCGCAGAATCAAAAATTTAATAAGAATTGCTTAAAGTTGTACAATGAAAATACGTGATATGTGATTTGTAATGTCACTTGCGAAACTTTAAATCGGCAATCGCAAAATCAGGATTTCGCTGTTTTATTATTTTAACTTTTTTATAAAAAAATATTTATGCGAAAATATGATTTGCGATAAGATGTTTTATTAATTGATTTTTATTTTGTTTTTTGTGTTTTTTATTTAATAAAAGTGGCGATGTTTTTTGGAGTTTTGATTTTTATCAAAAATAAAAATATATTTTTTATAAGGGTCCCTATTTCTTATTTATCAAAGGTCTAGATTATTTTTAAAATAAAAATGCGGGGGGGGGGGGTTGTTGCATAGAAAAACATGGAGCAAGGAATGTTTTTGCTGGAGATTTTGAGTCAGATTTTAGTTTCACTTTAAGAGAGAGGAGATCTCCTACTCTTGAGCAAATCCAAACTGATGCTTTGGAGATTGAAGCAAATATGTCTGTTGTTGAGAAGACACAAGAAAAGAAGTCAATTCAAGAGAAAGGTAAGGCCAAAGAGGAATCACCACAGGATCAGAGGATTGATGATATGACAAAGGTTATCAAGAATTTGTCAAATAAATTAGTGAATATGGAGCTAGACAGTTAAAATCCTGCACAACAAAACGGAGGAGTTTTCAATCCTCAATTTAGAAAACAACCCCTGCATATTTTGTAGAGGGAAAGAAGAGATTAGGATCAAGTTCAGGCACCATTGTATATAGAAGCAACACCTTCACAATCTGCTGAGGATGATCAAAAAGAAGTTGAAGATCAGATATCTATTGTTTACATGGAAGATGATGAGGAAGAAGAAGAATGTGAAGAAGAATGCACCGAAGCTGAGGTGTCATTTGACCAATAAGAGATGGATGAGTATTGTAAGAAATTCACAGATTTTATGCAAGAAGAGCTGCATAAGAAGTATTATTTAAGATCTAGAAAGAGATCAAGGACTCAGGATGATGAAGAGAAAGAGCCAGAGTCAGTCCCTTCTCCAATGGCGACTCCACAACCAAAGAACTCAGTAAAACAATCAGATAAGGGGAAACAACCTCTTAATTCAGTGAGTGGAAATGAAAAACAACAGGCTAAGACTTCCCAAAATAAGTCTATTGATACTAATAATTTGAAGAAGGTTGTTACTATGCCTGAACAGTTTTCTTATCCTAACAAAAATCAAGAATAACCTGAGAAGATTGTCAAAAAAAATCAAGCCTTCAATCTATCTAAAGAGCTAGAAAATATCAAGATTCAAGTACCCCTACTTGAGCTAGCTAAGACACCAGGTTACAAGAAGGAAATTACTGAATTCATTAATCTTTCTCAGTTTGATGATATTGGTGATACTGTGAATTTGCAAGAGGAAAAACTAGTGGTCACTTTTGGTCCACATGTGGAGGAGGTAGATTCTTCTGTTCCCCCATTTTATATATCACTGCTTCTTCATGATTTTATTCTTCATATTTGTATGTTGGATTCTGGTGCATCACATAATCTCATGCCATTATCTGTAATGAAAGAATTGAATTTACAAATTACTAAGCCCTATAGAGACCTATATTCATTTGATTCAAAAATGGTGAAGTGTGTTGGGCTAATCAAAGACATGGTGGTATCCCTGGCCCAAATTCCTGCCAAAAGTATCATGATGGATGTAGTGGTTGCAAATATTCCGGCTAGATTCGGTATGTTTTTTTCCAAATATTGGGGAGCGAAGCTTGGAGGTGTTTTAAAACTGGACTTCACATATGTTATTATTCCTATGTTCAATGGGGAAGAAATAAGGTTATACATAGAAACAAGATTTGTTAAAACTGCCACAAAGAAAGATGCAGCAAATCCCCCTATCTATGGTCAAGAGAAGGAAGATCTTTCTTGTTTTATGTTGCATGAAGATGCAGAGTTTGCTAAAGACTCAGAGAAGCAACTCTCTTCAGCAATTGTACATAAGGAGTTGGGTTCAATTAGAATTTGGAAGTGTTATTTTGATGGTGCCTATTCAAAAGATGGCACAAGAGATGGATTTTTATTGATTTCTCCATAAGATAATCTTTCGCCTTTTTCTTTTAAACTGGAATTTTAATCAACAAATAATGTAGCTGAGTATGAAGCATTGATTTTGAGTCTTCAAACTACTAAACAAATGGGAATCCATTTTATTTCCATTTTTGGTGATTCTGAGTTGATTATAAGACAGATTAAAAATATTTTTCAAACTAAACATCCAAGGCTGAGATCATATAGAAATGAAGTATGGGACCTAATTGAGAATTATTTTGAAGCTTTGAATCTTCAATTCATTCCAAGAGAAGAAAATAGAATGGCAGATTCACTAGCAGTTGCAGCCAGTACTTTTAGGCTATTTATTAATCTGAAACTGAGGTATGAGATTGAGTTGAGGCATAGACCCTCAATCTGTAGTATTCCCAAATGGGAAAACCCATCAATACATGCAGTAAAAACGCATTTTTCAGAAAGATATGCATTAACAAATAAATTCAGCCCATTATCTATTAGATCTAACATTATAAAAACTAAATATGAAAGTAAATCAGAAACAAATCGTTATAGCCTAGTTAAACAGGCCTCCCACGCTCAAAACAACCCAAAAACACAGAAACCCCAAGACTACTGCAACACAGAAATTACTGTAGAAAGTGACAGCGTAGTTTATTAAGGTTTATACTTAGAAATATGAGAGAAAAAATATATCTTCTTATATATTAATCAATGAGGCCCAAAAATAGAGATCTAGCCTCTTTTACAGAAATCCAAGATGACCCAGCAAGGGTTTCTTGATGAACATGAAATACAAGAAGCATCTGATACAAATCTATGGTTGAATCACATTGTATGGCTGAAGCTCTGTTAAGAATGGCTTAACATGCAAAGAAATGGTTGTAGCTCCTCTTACTAGCTTTCCGAGAAAAAGGCTGATCCTCCTTCAGGGAAACTAGCTCAAAATACAAGGCATTAAACCCCTCTACTGCATTACCTTAAGAAATAATGCACTTTATGCAAAGGACTGCATTGTTACTGAAGGTGACTACTTTTCCTAACACCAAATAGTGTAAAATGTGGCACAGAATGCTCTTCTCAGATTTCTTAAACAAGATCTCCAAGCAAGAGTGGGGAATTTCCGCATGTTAAAACCCTTGCACTAAAAAGTGCAGCAAACTTAACTAAACAATCAAAGAATGCAAGAAGTCTAAAAAAACCACATACAAAATATGATCTTCAATCATCCCCATATGGTTTCCATTCCCTCTATTATATAGTTGATGAGCTTCCCCACCAAGGGTCCCACCCAATTATGAGGTTGCTTCCATGCAAAGGCTCCTCCACCAAAATTATGTTGTTCCCATTAGTCCCACTCATCTATTTACAACATTGTTTTATTTATTCAACCTTGAATTAATCTTCATGCATTGTCTCTTTTCACACCTAAGGTGTCTTCATTTTGACTAGCTGGATTGATCTTCACTCACATTGAGCTACCTTTATTTAGGATCCACTTCTCATATAATAATGTTGTTGACTTGGTCAAACTTGACTTTGTTCACACATTTTAGACCCTGTTCACACATGAGGATGTTTGATCTAGTTATTAACATGATTCCTTTTCACATTATGAGGGATTGTATGCCTACTTAAGCAACTTATGAGCCTCCTTTCCCATTTATTCATCTAACTAGATATTAAAAGAAAAATTAATATTCCTATTAGTTGCATGCTAATTTAGTAATATTACAGTATTCCCCTCCCAAACGTTGATTTTCCTCAAGCAACTGCAAGGGTGCTGCAAAATCTCCCCTCCTCCTCTTGGGGCCTCCACATCCAATAGTCTCCACCATTGCTTGAGATATTCTGCAACAATTCTGTCTCCCAATGGTTCCTCCTGAGTGCATAAGTTGGCCTTTGGTGGATAAACCAAATGGATCTCATCATGAAAGAATGGAAGGTCTATATGGAAACCTTCTTGCTGATAAATGGCCTCTTCAAGATAGAAGTGATGACAATCATGGGGAACTTCATTACCAATGAAAGGCTCCCATTTCCATGCTATCATCCAAATGAAATGAATCACCTCCCAGCTTGGTAATTCATAGAAAAGCTACTCCAAAATGGTCATGAGAGGTGTGTTCCAAGTGCTCCAAACAATCATATGTTCCACCTCATAAAGAAGCAAGTGATCTACTATAGTGGCCATATCATCTTCCATGCTCTGCTTGAAACATGTAGTGCAAAAAGTGTGGGAAATTCTTCCCCCAAGGACACATCCAACCAATGTGTCTCTCCTCCAATCATGTTCCCAATAAATATAAGAACATCTTTAGCATATGGAATCATAATTAAACTCATGTTAGCTGCCATATGTAGTAAAGGAGAAGGAAAATGGTCCTCATGTGCAACCATCACAGTTTTACTCCTAACTGCCATAGAATATGATATAACAAGTGTTTTTCCCTACACTTGTTTGTTGTCCCATCCTTCTTGTATGCTTGGAGAAGGTGTGTTGGTCAACTTAATTGTCAGATTAAACCTCTCAATATTAATTATCAATCCTGGAGTCGTAAACGCGAGTTGTACTACGTCTTGGCTCAGCTTAATGGTCAAAGTATAAATATTCCTTTGTAATGATAAACTAGGCACTGGAACGAAACACACATTTTCTAGCAAATAAACAATCTTGAAAAGGAAACCTACTTAACCAATTTCATTCACTGCAAACTCCATACTGCAATTAAACTATAAGGAAATTCAAGGCAATCTTCAATCATTCTCGTTCTCCTATTCTGCTTTTTAAATCTCCTATGATATATTGAAACTCCTAATCTATTAACTCCTTTCATTAACTTGAAACTAACACTTGAGATAAGAAAAAGGACACACACATTATTCTAATGATAACTCACACCTGAAACTAACTATCTAAACTACTCTTCATAATAAATTCAATTTTCAAATTAACAAAGGACAGTTCTAACTATTGCTTAGAAGAAAATTACTCTGCTTCATGTAAAATAACACTTAAAATATCCTATTAGAAATTGTATTTCAAATAACCTATGAGAGACCTTCTATTTAAATATTTTAATCTAGGTGAAACAAATTATTCAAAAACAAGCCCACTCTTCAAAATCATGCAACTCATAATGAAAACTAAATCAAAATCATGTGAATCAATAATGAAAACTAAATCACCATTCGAATTGATATCTCTACCTGCACAATAAAATCCACACTCAAACTCGCTCTTATAAGGAAATGATTACACTATGAAAACAAGAATGATTATAATTAAAAAGAAATTTATTTATTAAGAAAAGGGATGCATAAACAAATTAAACGATCATTAAATCCTACAAACATTCAAAGAGATTATGTAATGCAAACCATACTCAAACTCAAAGCCTTAAATTTTGTTCTCATTCCATATTCAAATTCGAACTATTAAAATATGTTCTAATTCCATATTCAAATTCAGAAATTGGATGCGCCCATTGCATTCGATTTTAACAAAAGGAATAGAGTATAACTCTATATTAAAAATCAAGCACATATTATGTAATGAGTTCGAATTTTACAATAATTCCTTAGGCCATTTATTTTCACAATACAACTATCACCAGAAACTCTTTGAAATTGAACCATACCTGCCACAAATTCACACAGAACCATAAATAGGAAACTTATACTGTAAAAATCACGCACACGTATAATTAACTTACGCAGATTGATTAAGCTTAGCTCCAGAGGTGGTGGGCCGTGCAAATTTAATTATGGTTCTACATCTCAGAATTCGACTTCACATTTGAGAAATTCTTCTCTCTACATATGAGAAATTCCTCTCGGTTCTATATCTGAGCAAATTGGCCTTGAGAAATTCAACCTTACATCTGAGAAATTATGCCCTCTACATCTAAGAAAGTCGACCTTCTATTCCTATTAGTCCTGACTTATCTAATTGACAGACTCCCCCTCCCTTAGTGCGCAACTTTTTCTTTATAGCAGCAACGTTGCTCTAATTCAATGGTCGACAATTACATAGGATACAAAATTAGGAGATTTGTTTAATGCAATCAATTAAATTAGGAATAGGAAGATTCACTTAAATCTTTGCTCCGGGAAAAAATTTGATCCTCATGCCTTTCTGGCAGAGGCAACGCGCATCCGGCAAGCTTCAATCCAGTATTAATATTTCTGTTGCAACAAGAAGGCAAGATACACATTATTTGTCACCACCATTCCAGCGGATGAGGCCATCAGTGAACATACCAATTATCTTATCATATTCGCAATTTCCACAACACAATTGAACACTGCAGGAGCTCCAGTTCTAATCTCAAGATCATGCCACGGACGACAGCAACAGATCTACGTGATAGAGATGAAAGAATACTTTCATTCAGAGGTGGATAGGGAAAGCGTAATCCTTATAATTTGACGGGTTCTTTTGAATTTGTTTTATTGGTAGAGATAGTAATGTCATTCTGTAAAATTGCCTTTACATTTGTTTGTTCAACAGTCCCTGACTAAATTGTGTCTACGATGTACTGAACGCCCTTTAAAATATTTCCAACAATGAACTGAGGAGCTGGACGTTCTATTCGAGCTCTTGCTGGGAAGTCCTATATAAATTTTGAATGACATGTTTTCATGTCTCTCGTGGAATGTCTAAATGTCTAAAGAAAATATTCGACGCCTCATAAAATTTCTATTTTAAATCTGGAAACTTGACGTCTCATAAACTGATTTCAATCTTAAATTTGACATATTTTATTTGTGGAAATTTCTACACTAAATACTGTGGCTTCAATTTTATTATGAGGGTAAAGTTGAGGAGAAATAAGATTGATTTCAGCACTCGATTCTCTGGTTTGAAGTTGTCAACCAAAACCGTTCTACAAAAACTGGACTCGAATTGACCCAATACGTTCACGTTCAAAAATGGTTTTCAATGGAATATTCCCCCGATGATAACTCCTCCACGAAGCCGAATTTTACCAAACGGTTTTTTAGTTATATGAAACATGGTACTCTGAACAAAACCCATGTCTCGGAATTTAGATATTCTGCTCCATTTGGTTGCATAATTGATATTTTCACCTACATCAACCTCGTACTCAACTACCCAGTTGCTGCTTTTATGCATGGATCTATATTTGAATGTAGTCTTGTACTATACTTATTCACCTGCCACCAAGGAGGCATTTATTAATAAAATTTACACACAAAACACCATCAATTTAACTAATAAGAAGAATTCATAAATTAATATTTATCGTTTCTGAATGCCTCTAATCATCAACTTAAAAGGAAAAAAACACCAAGTACAAGAATGTATTTATTTGATAAAAAATCATAAAAATTTGGACAAAGATGCAGCTCAACATCCCCCCACGCTGAACTTCTTGCACATCCTCGTGCAAGCCAAAACTATAAGACGATGAAATAAGGCGGGGAAAATGTCAATGATTTTAGCAAGGATGAAGATACTTGATATTGTAATTCATTCATTAGCCCGCAACATTGGTATTACTATTACTTTACCAGCTAAAACCATGTGAAATGATGAAACAAGATCAGGTACCAAAAGTAACATTTATGGAGAAAATAGTGTTGCACAAACTTGTTACCTTGTCCCAAACGAATTCCCTATTTTGTTTTTGCCCAAAGTCTTATGATAAAAATCAAATTTTGTTGAAAAAGTGCAGTTTCAAAAAGAATAACACAATATTACTGCATCTACTATAACAATCTCGTACCTCGGTCATGCAGCACATATTTAAAGGCAATTACAATCAATACACATTGATGACAACGAACACCTTGTGAGTAGTCATCATTGAGTAATTCATCACTTTGAATACCATGAGAATTAAAGTGAGTTATGATACCAATCAACAACCTCTTTATCGAACACTCTAAATTTTTTTGTTATCCGGATTCAAAAATAAATTTCCTCTTAATCCAGTACAAATAATTACCTTCACTAAGGGTACCACTTCATTAAAGATTCATGATTTTTTGAAAGATAGAACTCAAAGCATCATGTTCAAATTTTCTTAAAACCATTTTCCAAGAAAACTGATGAGTCTTATGGAAAGAGAAGGATGACCAAGGAAATCATAATATGCAGTTAAATTTAATACCACAGACATGGCCCTGCTGCCCACAGGTGTCCATAACCTCGACAAGGATGTCTTTTAACCTAGCGAAATGTCAGTATCCCACTTACTAGATATAGATTCAGAGTTATATTTTTTGACTTTTTATATGAAGGCCACTGACCTGGCTTGGTAACCAGCTAATGGCAGTGCCACTCACAAGAAGTAACATGGATGAACAGGGTGGCTCGTGATGAGACCTCTTGTCTTCCAGCTTTTTCGCTGAAAGCCATTACTCTGGCTTGGTGACTAGTAGCAGTAATGTCATGTATGCTAGGTCTCATGATCGTGGTAGGTTGGCTCATCACGAGACCTCCTATCCTCCCCTAAATATTTGTAAGCTCTGATTATGATTAACCTTAAAGGTTACTTAATAAGTGGAGAGACAAAACTACTTCTTAAGAGTACAGGATGGCGTGAAATTTGTTTATTGACAAATCATTGCTGGCTGATTCCTCTACCCTAAAGACTTGTTAAAGATATCCCAAACAATCACTGAAAGATTCTTTGATTTAAGAATTCTAGTGTTCTCCCGAATAGCTCATTATGATCTTTACAAGAGTGGTCCACCATAGTGGTTTTCCAGTAGTACCTTCTAAGGGAAACTGAAAATATATATCCAAGACAACAACTTATTAGAGTGATTAATCATGGTTACTTTTTGCAAAATCATGAGGCATTAGAGCGAATTTTACTCAACAAGATCTATCACAATGTGTGTGTTAACAACTAATGTGGATCAAAAGTAATTTTAACAGGCATGATTTGAAATTAAAAACCTTAATAGCATTATAACATCTTTATTCGTTCATTCTCCTACCCTATTTTACCATAAGAGGGGAAAGACTCATTTTTAATTATAGGAGTACTTCCAATGAAGCCATTTACGTATCAAAATGTTGATTATACTCACACTTAGTTTTAAAGAAAAGACTTCAAGACATACGAAAGCATGAGAAACCAATTGCTTCAATTGATATGGTACCAAGAGTTTCTGAATGTTGAGGAAATAAGATGGCGTGATGACTGCTCGAAACCAGGATTCAATGGAATCCACATATTTAGGATTCTCCAACTGATGCAAATCTTCCATAGTTTGATAGTCACTCTCCTGGAGGCACAAAGAATCTGGTGAAAGACAAAAGATAAATCCCTCAAGTTTAGGTTCAAATATCTGCTTTTAAAATTGAGAAGAATGGTTGAGAGAGATTCTAGGGTTTTGAGTTTCAATAATATTTTTAGAATAATTTCCAATGAAAGGTTTCTCCTCTGGTGTTCTTTGAATTACACCTTCCCGGGGTGAATGTTCTGCGGTAATGGGGGAAGTTTCCAAATGTGTTCCCTTTCCCCACATGGAAGGTGTAACATTTTGTCTAATAGGGGAATCAACATGAAGAATAGGTGTTTGAAACTGCTGTGAAACCTCATGGTTTAGATTAGGGTTTAAAAGATGATTTGGGGTAGGGTTTTGGTTAAAGCTTGGACTATGATTTGGATTTGGATTAGGGTTAGGCTTTGGACTAGGGTTAGGTCTAGGTTTTAAATTATAATTAGAGTTAGGACTAGGGTGTGGATGAGGGTATAGACTAGGGTTAGGGTATGGATTAGGGTTTGGATTAGGACTAGGGTATGGATGAGGGTTAGGGTAAGGTTGCACATACGGCTGGGACCATGGAAGAGGATAACTTAATGGTGCATTGGAAAGAAATTGTGGTTGTTTTTGGTGCTCATATGATTGAATTTTCATGGGAGATTTCCCTAGAGAGAAGGATCGAAACGATTCTTGAGACCATGGAGATATCTCACTTGAGGATGAGGGCTAAGGAGAGGGCCATTGTGGCCATGAAGTAGGATATTCAATTGGAGGAGGATTAAAATTTTTCCATGAAAATGCAGGATTATAAACATGTTGAGGAACCTGCTCAGGAAAATAAGAATTATTCCAAGTACCCAATGATAGTCGGTTTTGAGTTATACCTGGCAGTTGATTCGATTCCTTACTTGATTCCCTGAGTACCTTTTGTAGTCGTGGCAGTGATGGGAAATGTTCGGTTGCATGACCATCCTCGCAAATTTCACAAACTTTTAGATTTTTAGGTGGACACTTTCCAAGGCAGTGTTTCTTTTGACAATTGGCGCAAAGGAGTGGTTCTTCATCCTTCTCGTGTTCTAGCAAATCATCCAATTTCGAAATCAAAGATTTAATTATATTAAATTTATGTTCAAGCAAAGTATTAAATTATGCACTTGTGAATTCTTCATCGGATGAGTTGTTCGTTTCTGTAGCAGCATGAAAACTCCTCATTGAATGATTCCTCAAAATACCATTTTCTTTTCTTCGACAAGCCAACTGGTACATTTTTTTATCACATGGATTAGTACACAAGGGTTCTTACAGTACCCCAAAAATGATATAATGTTGAAGATTGGATTCAAAAGTTATCGGCTAAAATAAAACTCACCACACTTGCATGAAAGGAAAATGTCAAATCAAAGTACTATTTAATCTATGAAAAGCAAAGAAATTTGGAAATCAAATGTCTAAATCCCGATTCTACTTCCACACATAAGCAAGATAAGGAAATAAAAGTTCAAGAGATAAGAAATATGTCCAGACTTTGGAGCAACCCCACAAAAGTGGATGTGTGGCTCTTAACTCACGTCTTACTGTACACTCTATGTCCTCTGATGTCCTGCAATACCCTTGAAACTCTGTAAGAAAATTTTTACCTAAGCCAAAATACAAATCCCCGGCAACGGTGCCAAAATTTTGGTCGGCTTAATTGTCGGATTAAACCTCTCGATATTAATTATTAATCCAGGAGTCGTAAATGCGAGTTGTACTGCGTCTTGGCTCAGCTTAATGGTCAGAGTATAAATATTCATTTGTAATGATAAACTAGGCACTGGAACGAAACACACATTTTCTAGAAAATAAACAATCTTGAAAAGGAAACCTACTTAACCAATTTCATTCACTGCAAAATCCATACTGCAATTAAACTATAAGGAAATTCAAGGCAATCCTCAATCATTCTCGTTCTCCTATTCTGCTTTTTAAATCTCCTATGATATCTTGAAACTCCTAATCTATTAACTCCTCTCATTAACTTGAAACTAACACTTGAGATAAGCAAAAGGACACACACATTATTCTAATCATAACTCACACCTGAAACTAACTATCTAAACTACTCTTCATAATAAATTCAATTGTCTAATTAACAAAGGACAGTTCTAACTATTTCTTAGAAGAAAAATACTCTGCTTCATGTAAAATAACACTTAATAGATCCTATTAAAAACCGTATTTCAAATAACCTATGAGATACCTTCTATTTAAAGATTTTAATGTAGGTGAAACAAATTATTCAAAAACAAGCTCACTCTTCAAAATCATGCAACTCTTAATGAAAACTAAATCAAAATCATGTGAATCAATAATGAAAACTAAATCACAATTCGACTTGATATCTCTACCTGCACAATAAAATCCACACTCAAACTTGCTCTTATAAGGAAATGATTACATTATGAAAACAAGAATGATTCTAATTAAAAAGAAATTTAATTATTAAGCAAAGGGATGCGTAAAAAAATTAAACGATCGTTAAATCCTACAAACATTCAAAGAGATTATGTAATGCAAACCATACTCAAACTCAAAGCATTAAATTATGTTCTCATTCCATATTCAAATTTTAACTATTAAAATATGTTCTAATTCCATGTTCAAATTCAGAAATTGGATGCGCCCATTGCATTCGATTTTAACAAAAGGAATAGAGTATAAATCTATATTAAAAATCAAGCACATATTATGTAATGAGTTCGAGTTTTACAATAATTCCTTAGTCCATTTATTTGCACAATCCAACTATGACCAAAAACTTTTTGAAATTGAACCGTGCTTGCCACAAATTCACACAGAACCATAAATAGGAAATTTATACTGTAAAAATTACACACACATCTAATTAACCTATGCTGATTGATTAAGATTTGCTCTAGAGGTGGTGGGCCCTCCCACGCCTGGAGTAACCCGAATTACTGCAATGGAAGAAATATTTTAAAACATCACAAACTAGAATTAGAAATTAATCATGCACAATTGATTCTTCTCACAACATCACTTGAAGGCGATCGTGTATTTTTAAGACAACATTGAGAAATCGATTACACAAATCAGGCACAATGATTCTGGTTTACACACAATAATTCCCCTATATCTATTACATGATTTTGAAAATTTAATTTTGGTTCTACATCTCATAATTCGACTTCACATTTGAGAAATTCTGCTCTCTACATATGAGAAATTCCTCTCGGTTCTACATCTGAGCAAATCGAACTTGAGAAATTCAACCTTACATCTGAGAAATTGTGCCCTCTACATCTGAGAAAGTCAACCTTCTATTCCTATCAGTCCTGACTTATCTAATTGACAGACTCCCCCTCCCTTAGTGTGCAAGTTCTCCTTTATAGCAGCAATGATGCTCTAATTCAATGGTCGAGAATTACATAGGATACAAAATTAGGAGATTTGTTTAATGCAATCAATTAAATTAGGAATAGGAAGATTCACTTAAATATCCACTCCGGGTAACAATTTGATCCTCATGCCTTGCTGGAAGAGGCAACGCACATCCGACAAGCTTCAATCCAGGATTAATATTTCTGTTGCAACAAGCAGGCAAGATAAGCGTTATTTGTCACCACCATTCTAGCGGATGAGGCCATCAGCGCACACACCAATTATCTTATCATATTCACAATTTCCACAACACAACTGAACACTGCAGGAGCTCCAGTTCTAATCTCAAGATCATGCCATGGACGACAGCAACAAATCTACGTGATAGAGATGAAAGAATAATTTCATTCAGAGGTGGATGGGGAAAGCGTAATCCTTCTAATTTGAAGGGTCCTTTTGAATTTTTTTTTATTGGTAGAGATAGTAATGTCATTCTATAAAATTTCCTTTACATTTTTTTTTCAACAGTCCCTAACTGAATTGTGTTTGTGATGTACTGAACGCCCTTTAAAATGTTTCCAACAGTGAACTGAGGATTTGGACGTTCTATTCGAGCTCTTGCTGGGAAGTCCTATATAAATTGTGAATGACATGTTTTCATGTCTCTCGTGGAATGTCTAAATGTCTAAATAAAATATTCGACGTCTCATAAACTTTCGATTTTAAATCCAGCAACTTGACGTCACATAAAGTGATTTCAATCTTAAATTCAAAATATTTTATTTGTGGCAATTTCTACACTTAACCCTGTGGCTTCAATTTTATTATGAGGGTAAAGTCTAGGAGAAATAAGATTGATTTCAGCACTCAATTATCTGGTTTGAAGTTGTCAACCAAAACCGTTCTACAAAACCCGGACCCGAATTGACCTAATACGCTCACGTTCAGAAATGGTTTTCAATGGAATATTCCCCCGACGATAACGCCTTGACGAAGCCAAATTTTTCCAAATGGTTTTTGGGTTATATGAAACATGGTGCTCTGAAAAAAACCCATGTCTCAGAATTTAGAGATGCTAGCTGAAAATTGAAATTTAAACCTACAACAATCTCATACTCAAGTACCCAGCTGCTACTTTTATGCATGGATCTGTATTTGAACGTAGTCTTGTACTAGACTTATTCACCTGCCACCAAGGAGACATTTATTAATAAAATTTACCCACAAAACACCGTCAATTTAATTAATAAGAAAAATTCATAAATTAATATTTATCGTCTCTAAATGCCTCTAATCATCAACTTAAAAGGACAAAAACACCATGTACAAGAATGTATTTATTTGATAAAAAATCATAAAATTTGGACAAAGATGCAGCTCAACAAGGTGTATGATAGTTGGTGCTAATGAAGCACACCATGAAGAATACAACATCTCCCCAAAATCTCTTAGGGAATGGTCAACATCTCCATTGCTTATGGCTCCAAGTAGCCCATGAAGCCCATACGAAAAAGTGCCCCCTCTTGGAGCAAAGCCCTGTACATGAGTGTTAAGAAAATACAAGCATATAGTAGATACATCATGATGTTTAGAAATACAAGTCTTATGATACACTTGATTCAAATCAATGACGTAGCTCATGGATAGGCTCCCTCTCACACCCAATGAATAAGGAGGTGGTAATGATAACTCTTCCCAAGAGCTATGTTCCTCCTCAACTAGCAAATGATCTATGCACTTTCTCATATGAGAGTGCATCTCCTCTACGAATTTTACCCACATGAATCCATCTCAGATAGTATGGTATATTCTAATGAAACTAGTGGGTTTAGAAAGCAAGATCTTATAGGCTACATTAAGTAGTTCATCCTTAAGCTTGGAGTCTCTAGTCAAATAGATTTGATCATGAAATAAATGACTCTCTTAACTACTTTATACCTCTTATCCATCGTTTTCCCATCAAGAACCTTACATGTGAAGAGGTTCTTGGAATATTCTATCAAGAGTTGGGATTCCCAATATGGTTCTAGGCTCCCCAACAATGAGAATGATGTAGAAATCTGAAATGCAGCCCCTGTCATAACATGGCTCTCCTATTTGACATGCTTGATGCCAAGGTCACATGTTGGAGTACTATCAACTTTATTTTGTTGCCTTTCTTACAACTGATCTTGCTTAAGACAAGATTGAAGTAGATGGAAGTCAACCTCTCCTTGAAATTTTTTTGCCTTCCAAAACTTCCTTAATTTGACCCATGCACGCAAGAGTGTTGATATCCTCTTGTCATGTTCAGAAATATTCTTTGTGTGTGAGAATATCATTGGCTGCCCCAGAGATATGGAGTGGCCCTTTGACATCATATTCATGTCATCATAGATTTTTGAAACCTCCTTTTCCAGCATAAGTAGCTGAGTGGGAGATAGCAATGTCCATTTCATAAAATTTCTTACCTCTCCTTTGATCCCATCAAATATTCTCTATGTTGTGCTAGCTTCTCCCAAGGCTCCTTCATTAGCCAAGTATGTCAATACTGCTCCAAGTTGAGAGAACACTTTATTCTCCTTCCAACCAAGGGGTCTCCCTGGTGGAATGCCTCCATGCAAAGAAACATCAAGGCATAGAGCAGGATGTACATGTGTGTGGATATATTTGTCCTTCCCTTCATTGCACAAGTCCTCTTGCCTCCTTTGTGCATCAAACTTCTGAAATAGAGAAGGGTTTGTGCTTCTCATAACGTGATGCTTGTCCTCCTCTTTATCTCCTTCTTTCTTCAAGATCTCACCTTTTTCTAATGATGGCACATGTTGCACATGGATTGTGCCATGATCTCCATATGTGAGATTCTTTGGAACTCCTTGCAAAAGAGTGCAAGAGTTTCTCTCCTTGGAGCAAGTGCTCCATCTTCCTCTTCATGAGGTACTAGATGTGCTCTTGATATGACTGCGTTGTTATCTCCAGCCTTCTCTTCCTCCTTATCAATAGTTGAAAATGCCTCATCATCAATAAGAAACCTTAGATCTTGGTCTTCCCTTGAAAGAGTAATCTCCATGTCTTTCTTTTGAGAAGAAAGCTCAGCATGAAATGGGGACTTTTCCCTTGGCAAGGTATACAAGTGTTCATCCCCTTCAATGGTTTTTTGAAACGGAGATGGACTTATATATCCTCCCAACTCATGCAATTTTTTTTTTGTTTTGGTTTTATTTTCTCCATCAAAGATGTTTCATGTAATTTTTCATCAAATCTTTCCAATACTCTTCTAATGAAATTTGCATAAGTAGATGTATTTTCATTCTTTAAGGAAAAAGATTCAAAAAACCACCAAGCATAAGCATTACCCTCAAGGTGCAGCGCTGCTACTTTGATGGCTTCATTTTATGAAACTTGATGTTGTTTCACATAGGTGTCTAGTTCCTTCACCCAAACCCTAGCTGGACATTTAGGTGATCCATCAAAAGTAGATAGAAATAATATACCCACACCATGTTGCTTACTCCTTGTGCTTATTTCCTCTTTGATCTTGCAAAATTCTTGGAAGTTCAAGTGATATTTTAACCCTTTGGATTTAGCTTCATACTCTTGCAAATAATCACCAAGAGTCTCCTTCTTTGGTACATCTTCTTTCTCCATCTCATTTGTCATGAACATATGGCTGGTAGAGAATTTTAAATCTGATGGTGTGGCTAAATACTCACACCCATAATATGAGGAATTAGAGCTTTCCTCATGTATAGATCTTGTTGAGGGATTTCCATGTTTTTCCCGCATTTCTTTGATGTCTTTTTTGATGCCATGCAAAGTGTGTAGAAGAAGCTTTGAGAACTTCTTCCCTCCAGACAATAAGGGTTTGCCATGATCCCTTTTGCATATCCTCTCCTTATCATGAGAAGACTCCATCATGGTTGTAGTACACATGCTGAGCCAAGATTAGAGCTCTAATACCACTATAGTATTCCCAAATGGGAAAACTCATCAATACATCTAGTAAAAACACATTTTTTAGAAATATATGCATTAACAAATAATTGCAACCCATGGATCCATTAGATATGACATTATAACAACGAAATTCGAAAGGAAATCAGAAAAAAATCGTTATAGCCTAGTTAAATAGGCCTCCCATGCTCAAAACATCCCAAAAACACTGAAACCCCAAGACTACTGCAACACAAAAATTACTGCAGAAAGTGATAGTGCAATTTATTGAGGGTTATACTTAGAAATATGAGAGAAAAAATAGATATTCTTATATATTAATCAATGAGGCCCAAAAACAGAGATCTATCCTCTTTTACAGAAATCCAAGATGATCCGGCAAGGGTTTCTTGATGAACATGAAATACAAGAAGCATCTGCTACAAATCTATGGTTGAATCACACTATATGTCTGAAGCTCTGCATAAAAATGCCTGGTCATGAAAAGAAATGGTTGTAGCTCCTCTTACTAGCTTTCCGGGAAAAAGGTTGATCCTCCTTCAAGGAAACTAGCTCAAAATACAAGGGATTAAACCCCTCCACTGCAATACCTTAAGAAATAACACAATATCCACAAGGTATTGTGTTGTTGTTGAAGGTGACTGCTTGGCCTAACACTGGATAGTGGAAAATGTGGCACAGAATTCTCTTCTTAGATTTCTTAAACAATATCTGCAAGCAAGAGTGGGGAATTCCCGCATCAGAAAACCCTTGCACTAAACAGTGCAGCAAAATTAGCTAAACAACCAAAGAATGAAAGAAGTCTAAACATACCACATACAAAATATAATCTTCAATCATCCCCATATGGCTGCAATTCCCTCCATTATATATTTGATGAGCTTCCCCACCAAGGGTCCCACCCAATTATGAGGTTGCTTCCATGCAAAGGCTCCTCCACCAAAATTACATTGTTCCCATTAGTCCCACTCATCTATTTACAACGTTGTTTGATTTATTCAACCCTAACTTGATCTTCATGCATTGTCTCTTTTCACACCTAAGGTGTCTTCGTTTTGACTAGCTGGATTGATCTTCATTCACACTGAGCTGTCTTTATTTAGGATCCACTCCTCATATAATAATGTTGTTGACTTGGTCAAACTTGACTTTGTCCACACATTTTAGACCCTGTTCACACATGAGGATGTTTGATCTAGTTATTAACATTATCCCTTTTCACATTATGAGGGATTTTATGCCTACTTAAGCAACTTATGAGCCTCCTTGCCCATTTATTCATCTAACCAGATATTAAAATAAAAATTAATATTCCTATTAGCTGCATGCTAATTTAGGAATATTGCACAATCCATGAAAATGTTAAACATTAGCAGGTCTTTGAAGATGATGAGCAGATAAATCATTTCCTGACAATGATTAAAAACTTTGAAGATAGTGAAATAGATCAAGAAAGTGAACAGACTAATCAGAATGAAGACTTGAGGAATATTAAGAAATCCATAGGTGATTAAAAGATAATCCAGTTGAAAGACAACATATTGCCCAAAGGATTAGTTCCTCTTGAAAGACTGTTTGATTCAAATGATGTAGCACTGGATGAAAATAAGGTATCTCAAGAGGGTGAGATGGAAGATTGTAATCTGGGAACTCAGCAGGAACCCAAGGTTGTCAAGTTATTCAAAGGAGTTCCTAAGAATTATAAATAAAGGTACATTGATATTTTCAAGAAATATATGGATGTATTTGCATGGTCCTATGAGGAATTGAAGACATATGATCTGGATATTATTCAACACAAAATACCATTGAAGGATGGGTTCAAGCCTCACAGACAGAAACTTAGGCAAATTAATCCATTGCTCCTTGCTCCAATTGAAAAGGAAGTGAAGAAATTGTTAATGCAGGCAAAAATCATAGTCCCACTTAGATATTCAGACTGGATTTCTAACCTAGTTCCTGTCAGGAAAAAGAATGGAGAGATAAGGCTATGTGTTGACTCCAGGACTTTAAACAGAGCATCTCTTAAAGAAAATTATACTTTCCCTAAGATGGACTACATTTTACAGAAAGTGACAGAATCATATAGATTGTTTATGGTTCATGGTTTCTCCGGGTATAACCAAGTAGCTGTTGAAAAGGAAGATTAGAAGAAAACGACTTTTACCACGCCTTGGGGAACATTCATGTATGCCAGGATGCCATTCAATCTTATGAACACAGGTGCTACTTTTCAAAGGGAAATGGACATAGAATTTGTGGGTGATAAGTTTCTAGTCATATATTTGGATGATGAACACTTGGAGCATTTGCAGAAGGCTTTCCTGAAATGCAGGAAGTTTGGATTGTCTTTAAATCCAAAAATATCCCTGTTTGCCTTGGAGGAAGGAAAATTTCTAGGAAATATAGTTTCAAATCAAGGGGTGATGATTGATCCAGCAAGATTTGAAGCTATACAGACAATTCCTTTGCCTAGGAGTAAAAAGGATATTCAGAGGTTTCTAGGAAAAATTAATTTCCTGAGAATATTTGTCCCAAATTATGTTGAAATTGTCAGTAACATGACAGATATGCTGAAGAAAAATGCTGGAAGTAAAATGGGACAAGGATGCAAGAGAATCCTTTGCTAGGATTAAAGAAGCTCTTCAGGAAGCTCCTATTTTTATTAGTCCAGATTATCAAAAGCCTTTTCAAATATTTTCATTTGCATCACCTTCTACCGTTGTTGTTGTGTTGTTGCAGAAGAATGAAGAGAGAAAAGAACAGCCTGTGGAATTTTTCAGTGAAGTTCTAAGGGATGTTGAACTTAAGCATAACATTTTGGAGAAACATGTATATGCTTTAGTTAAAGCATTAAAAGCGTTCAGGATTTATGTGTTACAGTCTCAGATAGTTGCTTATGTGCCTAATTCTGTTGTGAAGGATGTATTGATTCAAAGTGATGTAGAAGGTAAAATAGGAAAATGGATAGTGTTAAACACCATGTTAAACACACACATGGTGTATGAGGAAGATGAACACACACACACAAGAGACTCAACACACAATGAAAGATAAGCGTGAGGCTTTCTTATTTTTCCATTATACATGATGTACATTTATAGTACAATGGTGTGACTCTTGGTTTCACATTCCAAGGTCACTTGGACTCCATTGTGACTTTTCGCATTCCACACCTACCCATGTAGGATTAGGTGTTCCAACATCCCCCTTAATCCGAAGGGGTATGTGTGAGTCCAAGAAAAGAGTTGTAATACAAATCTGCAAAGTATACATGGCAGCACTTGGCTGAATCAACTCTCTGAAATGTTGGAAAAAAGAGGTGGTTTAAGGATGACCACCAACACTGGAACGAAAAACTTGTTGCAGTTCCTGGAACTCTTCCAAAACTGGCAAGAAGCTAAAAGCTTTTTCTAGAGGAATTGTCCCTCATAAAAAAGGGAGACCTTCAACCTAACCTAAAAGAAGGAAGGTCTACTACCTGTGATGGTTTTAGAATATCCACCAACCAAAGATGATGGTTTAAGGTTGTCCACCAACCGAAGGTATGCTCATGGGCATCCGTGTCTCTGGCTACATCTCTGAATCTGGAATGAAGAATTGTGGCATAGGCTCGCTTGGACTGCTGTGTCTCTGGCTACAACTCTGAACATGGAATGAGAGATTGTGGCTCAGGCTCACTTGATCTGACGTCGAAGCTTGTACATGACCACCATTTTCCCCCCTGTCAGGGACAAGGTGAGATGATGGCGAAAACTCAACTGCAAGTTTGCTCAATATTCGTGAACAAGTTCTAACATGTGTCGTAAACATCTTCTTGGCTATTGATGCCCATTGCCAAGAAGCGATCCATCCAAGATGAATCTTGGTTCTTGCAAGAGGCTTGTTTCTGAAGCATCTGTGTGAAGAATGAGTGTGCCGACCACAGTGCTTGCATGGATGAAGATCAAAACAGTGATCTTTCATATGGCCAACTCGATCACAGTGTTGGCATGTCAAAATCTGTTGTGGAAGCGGAGCAGGATCTGGAACAGCTGCAGGTGAACTGTCATACAAGAATCCGGCACTCTGAAATATGATGGGCTTGGTGTAGTCTGGAATATGAAAGGACACATCCTTGTCATATCCAAGACCAGTTCTATGCTTGTTGTGGACAAGCTCTTCCCAAGGTTTGATGATGGGCTTAGGAAGTGCAGGTTGAACTGCTGCATCTGCATGAAAATATGCTCTAGTGCAAGGAACTGAATGTGAATCAAGTGAAACTTTGCTGACTTGCTGCTGATGGGAGTCTTTCACAATGTTCTGAACAGAAACAGGTTCAGAATGGTGACTCTTTTGCTGAAGTTCGTCTTGTTGGAGCTGAGATTCCAACTGTAAAAACTCAATCTTTTCTTGTGCATCTAGCAAACAATTTTGAATATTACAAAGAGCATGCTTGCTCATTCTTATCATATCATCAACATTTGAATGAATGAGGCTACTCAACAAGTCTAACACCTCATTGATTTTAGCCATTTTCAACAATTTAGGCTCAAAAATAAATGAAAGGGTTTCGGCTTCAACCGAAAATGCACCCGTTTACAATGTGATGAAACTTCTTTCAAACAATTACAAATGACTCCAAGGAATTCTCAAAGTACAAAGTGTGCTCCTCAAATGATGGAGGGCAATCAACAATCCAACAACTCAAATTTACACTTCAAGTCTTAATTGCAGCTATGAATGAAGAAGCAATACAATACAATATTTCTGCAAAATATTTTGTAGATGTGCAGCTGAAAACACTTGTGCAAGAGGCCTTTGAGGCAGCTGAATTTTTCCTTCAAAAGAGTTGTTTTCAATGATGGCAAACTTGTCTTCTTATGTAAAATTCTTCAGAAAATCACCCTCTTATATATGCCACAAATCATAAAATGTCAAATCTTCTCTTTTCACTATGTATTCAGTCCATCTACTCCTCATATGCCATTTTCCATTTACTACTGTTCATTTTCTCTTCTTCCTCTCTCTCTCTGCTATTTTTTTTTTTTTTTAATTAAAAATTAATTTAAAAAAATAATCATTTGAAATGGGAAATAATTAAAAGGGAGGGGGATGGAAATTTAAAAAAAATGTGTAGGGAGGGGAATTAAAAGGGAGGGAGAATTTAAAAAGAGTGGGAGAGTAGGGAGAATATTTTTTTTAATTTTTTAATTTTTAATTTTTATTTATTTTTAAATAGATTAATTAAAATTGGAAATTAATTTAAAATGAGGGTGATTTAAAAAGGGAGGGAATTTTAATTAGGGAAGGGAAATTTATTGATAAGGTGGAGTAATTATATGAAAAGGGGGGCGGATATTAAAATTATAAAAATCGATTTAAAAAAAAAGGGCGGTATTATACAGCTTGGTTGTATTGGTTATGGAGAGAGGGCAGCGTGGATGTGAGAAGGGAGATGAGTGGTCAAGGGGAGAGGGCGAGTGTACGCTGTGTGATGGGGCTCGGGGTTTGCAGAGTGTTGTGAGCGTAAATAGGGGGCGCAGGGTTGGGAGGGGCGTTGAGAGTTGCAGTGGGAAAGAGGGGCGTATGAAGAAGCGGATTCGTTGGAGTGATGTGTGTGAGTGGCTGGAGAAATGGCGTAGGGAGGAGCGGCGTGGGAGTCGAGTGGTCCGTGAGGATAGGTAGAGCGGGTATGGGCGAGGTATTGCAGAGAGGGCGGCCGTGAGGGCGTAGAGGAGTGTGGGTAGGGGAAGGGCGTAGCTTAGGGAGGGAGCTGTTGTGAGGGTTTGGGCGAGCGCTGGAGTGATAAGGAGGTAGGGTACGTGCAGAGCAGGGGCGTTTGGAATGGAGCGTTGGGACTGTGGGTTGAGCGCCGAGAGGCCTGGAGCTTGAATTGATTTTTTTTGTTTTTTTTTTATTATTATTTTAAAACAGCAGAGAGAGATTTCACTTAAAACAGCTGGTAAAAATTGCAGAAATGAGGGCAACTGTACAAATTTCAAGTACTGAAATGCAATAGCAGATTGCCAATAAAACCCAGAAATTTTTCCAATAGCCCAGCAGCAGGAAAATGGACTTTAAAAATGCAGAATTTTCCAGAAAATTTTAGCAGTAAAAAACTCAGAAACTTTTTCAGAAACCCAATTTAAATAATATTCCAGCAGCTCTTCAAAATGGTTCAGAATTTAAAGTGCAGAAATTGCAAGAAGAATGAGCAGTGAGAAAACCTTCAGATGCACAATGCTGCTTTTCTTCAAAACCAGTGCTGCCAATTTCTGAATGCTTCTTCTTTTCAAAGCATATTTCTGAATGCTGCAAAAAATCTTTGACTGATGAATGCGGCAAAAATGACTGCTGCAGAAACTCTCTAAAATGCTACAAAAACGCCAAGAATTTTTGCAGATATGCACAGGCCATAAACACAAATGGCTCACTCAATTTGGAGCAGGGCCAGCAATCGCCCACTCTGATACCATGTTAAACACCATGTTAAACACACACCTGGTGTATGAGGAAGATGAACACACACACACAAGAGACTCAACACACAATGAAAGATAAGCGTGAGGCTTTCTTATTTTTCCATTATACATGATGTACATTTATAGTACAATGGTGTGACTCTTGGTTTCATATTCCAAGGTTACTTGGACTCCATTGTGACTTTTCGCATTCCACACCTACCCATGTAGGATTAGGTGTTCCAAAAAATAGCCAAGATTCAAGAATATGACTTAGATATCAAACCTACCAAATTGGTCAATGGACAAGGATTGGCAAAGTTACTGACAGGGTCTAATTTTCAAGCCTTGGGGATTAATTTGCTTGCACCTTTAGATGAAGCTACTGAGGAAAGCAGTCAGAGTAGTACAAAGACAACAATTAAATACAAATTCCTCTGTTCTGATTGGTATAAGGATATTGTTCATTAATTATGTTTTTTCTCTTGCCCAACCACACTAAACAAAACAAAATATAGAGCTCTTAAGCTCAAAGCTCAGCCTTAAGTTATAATTGATGCTAAGTTGTATTGGAAGGATCCTACTAGCATTTAGTTGTTGTGTTTAACAAAAGGAGAATCCATGGAAGTTATAAAAGAATACCATGAAAATCTATGTGGAGTACATTATAGTTGGAAGGTTACTTCTCATAAGATCATCAAATCAAGTTTTTATTGGCCTTCCTTGTTTGTTGATGTATACAGATTGGTTAGAAGTTGCTAGAAATGTCAATTGTTTGCAGAAGAGAAAAGGTTAGCTCCTCTACCTCTTCTCCCTGTGTTTGTTGAAGAACACTTTAGACAATGGGGATTGGATTTTATTGTGGAAATCAATCCACCATCAAGTGGGCAGTTTAAATGGATTCTAACTGCCACTAACTATTTCACAAAGTGGGTGTAGGAAATACCTAATAAAAGGCAAATTATCAGGTAGTAATGAAGTTTTTGGAAGAAAACATCTTCAGCAGGTTTGGGTGTCCAATCAAGATTGTGACTGACAATGCCCAGGTATTCGATTCAGTCGGATTCATTAATTTTTTTCAAACATATAATTTCATTCTGTCTCATTCTACAACATATCATCCTCAAGGGAATGGGCTAGCGGAATCTTCCAACAAGACATTGGTTAATATCCCGAAGAAGACAATTAATGAAAATCAGAAAAATTGGGATTCAAAATTGACATTTTCTCTTTGGGCATTAAGAGTGACTACTAGAAGATCTACCAGTAAGTGTCCTTATGAACTGGTTTATGGCACTCAAGCTTTATTTCTTACTCAATTGGCTAGACCAATGATTTATTTTCTTCAAGAAGCACAAGAAGAACCTAATGCAATGGTGAGAAGGCTGAACAAGGCTATAGAATCAAGTGACAGCAGGAACAAAGTCAGAGAAAATTTGATCACCTGCCAAGAAAAAATGAAGACCATTTTTGATAGAAAAAGTAAAGGAGATTCTTTTTCAAACTAGAGATTTGGTATTAAGATGGGATACCAGAAGAGAAGAGAAGGGAAAGCATGGTAAGTTTGATCCACTCTGGTATGGCCCATACAATATTGTTGAGGCTAGATCAAATACCACATTCATGATGGAATATCTTGATGGAGAAACAGTGGATCTGCCTGTGAATGAACAGTATCTGAAACATTATTTCTAGCATTGAGTTTCTATGGTCCACCATTGTACATATTCAGTTTTCTCATTGTTCATATTTCATCAAACATCATTTGAATCCATGCCCAAAGTGAAGGCACTAATCTGCAGTTCTTAGTGTTTTGTGGCAAAAAACACTATCCCCAGGTGGAGTCAGATGTTGTGGCTCATTTTCAATATCCTTTATTTTAAATTTTTCAAAAATACAAAAAAATATAAAACTATGAAAATGTATGTTAAAATACAAAGTTTCTCATACTTCAACATAAAACATATAATATTTTTTGTATAAGTTTAAAGTTTAATACTTTAAACTTTTCATGAAAGCGGGTCCCAGTGCTTAGTTAATAAACGAGAAATTTTATGAGCGAGATCCAATGATTTGTCTGGTAGGAAATAAAAGTGACAACCTGTGGGCACATTCAGCACGTCGGTTAACAAGGAGGGTGCCTCCGCAGTTGACCCAGATGACTGTGGGGCGGATCAAAATCTACGGCCAAGATTAACTACGGAGGCATGACCCTAATAAGTTCTCCATACCTTCGAGGCTCCCGCAATGATGTAAGCAACTAGTTAGCAACATCTAGTAGTACCGTTAATGGTCTTTTGGCACGTCAACTCAGCATTTAATTCACAAGCCCGCGCCACCTATTTAAAATTTATACCTATCCTCACAAGGTTATTGTTGCTTCACTGTGTTTGTCAATTTGTCTACACCTGTGTCTTCCTTTTTTGTTCACCACCTTGTCATTTTTCGCCACCCCGAACAGAATTATGGCCAAGTGTTCATCTCTTTCAGGTTCATCTAGTCATATTCCTCTCATGGACACTGAAAGGGATATTCGAGATACTATTTTTTCTTTAGATCATCTCCATTTCTATCAACAGGTCTGTCTGAATGGAAAATATTCTCCAATTTTCACCGCCATAGTCAAAACAGGTGTATTGTCTACATGCATTCCAAGAACGCATATTTTTCCTGAGTTTGTATATTTTCTAGTGTCTTTCATGTACCCTGGCAATTGTTTCGTAATGAATTTTCAAGGAGAGAATGTCTTACAAGTCTCAGCCCCGTTAATTTGTGAAGCTCTGTGTTACCCTGAGTCAGAATCGTATATCCAGTTCACTGACGTCTTCTTGATAGCACATTATGATAGTCTTGTAGGTCAAGAATTCAAACAGTTTGTCTTTTTCCTGAAGTGTGATACGAAGAATTTTTTACCTGACAGCAAAGAATTCTCCATGGAATTTTTCAACGTAGAAGTCCGATCGGTGCTGAGGTGCATTTCAAAGATATTGGGAAAATAAGACGACAACACAATTGAAAAATTAGTTCTGGGAATGTTTTCTTTGATGATGAAGCCAGGGGTAGTGTTGTATATTCCTTCATATTGGCAAGAAGTTGTCAATACTCAACTCATGAGCTTATCACTGATTGGGTCATTCAGGTTCCCCTCTCTTATTATTTACCTCTTTTTATATCAAAATGTGGAGGAGTTCTTGCATTTAGGATTAAATATCATGGATATAAATAAAAAGAGGTAGTCAGTAGTGTTTTGGACTAACATAGTAAGAAAAGAACAAAATGAAGAGGGTCTGTTTGATTTTTCAAATCATTTTATGTCTACTGCGTATAAAATTCTCAATGGGGTTTCTCCCCCATGCTTCCTGCCAAAGGCTCAAGATTTCTTGCAGCTGGGAAGAAATTGTAAGTTTGGTGATTAGTATGTTTTTGAAGACTATTCAAAAATTAGACTTTATGGGGCTGGGATAGAACTATATAGAGTCCCTGTATTTGTGCCTATGAGATTATTTTCTTTGGAGTTCATTAGGCAGAGTTTAAATTTTGACCAAATACATTTTGTGCCTATGAAAAAGGGTCATATGTTTAAGCTACCTATGTGGGTCCATTTATATTCAATATGAGACAGGTAGCTGATGAAGTCAATATGATGTTAGATGGAATGCAATTTTTGTTAGGATATAAGTGGGCTTATGACCCCCATAAAGTGATTTCAAATAGGAGAATTGAAAATTTCTATTCATCATTTGTTCATGAAAGCAGACCTAACATAGAGAAGTCAGCAAATAAGGGTTTTTCAGGTTCTGTTGGCTCAAATATACAAACTCCTGTCATATCTGAGAAATCTAGAAAGAGGAGTAAAGAAGCAGTGATTGATTCAGAAGATGAAGAGCAGAGAGCTGAAAAGAGGACAAAGCTTAATGAAGACTTAGCAAGTGCTCAACTTGGTTTCTCACTACAATTGGGAGATGAGCAAAATTTTCTAGCCTCACCAAGAAGACATGAAGATGTTCAGGAGCAAGTACCCTTGATTAAACAATTATTTTCTCAGAATGTTGAAAGAAACCAAAAGATGAAGGCTAGCATGGAGGCACAGGCCGAGTATCAAATAACTCTAGATCAAATAATATTGTTGACTATTGGGTGCTAACAGGTGTCTTTAAAAACTCCTAATTGCCTCACATTAATTATCAACCAGGGTAAGTCCTTTTATCTCAAGCGTGTACACAATATGTGCAAGCTATTCATACAAAGAGTAATGCTAAAGCCAATCATTTAATATAGATGCAATCATAAATCTTGAAGCTTTAAAGAAAGTGATTCATCTAAGCATTATAACCAAAAACTGTGATTCATTCTTAATTCAACTAATGACAATCAACCAAGAGCACTAAAGCATTAACCGAGCTCTTTCAGTTCGATCTAAACTATTGAATAGAAGGAAAGTATTGGAAATAACTGTTTATGCTTTAAGTAATCAAAACCAATTCTTTTAACTAGCAACTAATTCCTTAAGGAAATAAACTGGAAATGTGTATTCAATGGAAATAAATACCAGAAATTTGAATTATCAACTGCAAAGTGGAAAAGCAGAATACACTTACAATAAATGGAAAAGTATAACACAGGGAACAACAATTAGATTCACCAGAGACCGAGCCCTTAGCCACCGGCGAATACTGCTTAACTACTCCAGAATACTTGAATGAACAGTAACGTGAATTATATATTAATCATCACAGTCAATTAACATCACAATCTGATCTTGTTGTTCAGAACTGCGTTCTGTGAATTACAATTACGAATTATGCAAAAATGAAAGATACATCATTCATGATCCTTGAGAACTAGCTCTCCCTGTCCCTTTATAGCTAAAAGGAAAGATAAGTGTGATCCCTCAGGATCAGGAGATCCTGAGGGATCCATGACAAAATTCTATCCTCGGACAGTCTGTTCATTCTTGCGCTAATCCTCACTGATTTATCTTTGATTCGACCACATTTAACGTTTCTTCTTTCGTGTGATTAAGTCCTATTGTTCCTTCTGTTATTTTCAGCATAAAAAGAAACGAGAATTAGTTTGGACGGTTAAATCATATCAGGATCATTTTTCATTCATTCTTCATCAAAATATTTTCATTATATTATTATATCATGGCACAAGATGGATAAGGAAGAGGAAAAAGGATAGTAATCAAGAGTAAATACATACCTATTGCAAGGCTCAACACTGACTGCCATGGATCTTGAAAAATATCAGTTTAAGATTACTCGTTGTCATCCCTCTGATATGACTATAGGGTCATCCAATAATTTCAATATTGTAAATCTTACTGTTGATGTAAGAAAGATTCCTCTGCTTGAAAAAGTAAATTTACATATGAAAACTGGTCAACTGATAGTGAATGATTTGACCAAAACTAATGCAATGGTTATTAAAGCTGAGAACATGCTAGGGAATGTCATCAAGCAACTGAAGTTAGAGAAAGACAATTCCAGGGCTTTAACAACACAGAATGAAGAACTCAAGAAGATTATTATGAAGATTGGAGTAGATCCAAATGACAAGTCTGATGTGCAAAAGTTGCTACAAAGTGTAGAATCAGAGATTTCTATGTTGAAGAAAAAATTGAAGTTACCTAAAAGAGAACATTATATGGAAGCAGAGGTGGTAGAAGTGGAAAACGAGAAAGAGAACCTTCTTCATCAGCTCCTGCAGAAAGAAGAAGAAATTACTAAGTTGAAACAAATTACGTTGTCATTACAGAATCACATTTATTCTCATTCCTGTACTTTCATTTTACCATCTGGCAATGAAGATCCAACAGCACAAATATCTCAATTGAATATTGAACTGAATATGGTAGAGAGAGATCTCAAAAGGGCACAAAGTGATCTGGAGACAGTAACAAAGATTATGCAAGCCAAAGATGGGGAAATCAATAAATACAGGACTGATTTCAAAATAGTTGATGCTGAGATTAAAAGTTTAAAGGAAAATTTAAAGGGAAATATATCTCTAATACAGGCTAAGGATATTATTTGGAATGATATTATTGAAGAGATGAAAGCAATTTGGGGTTTTCTGACTATTGTATCAGAAGAAAGAAGCATTATCAGAGATTTTGAGGAGCAGGTTATGGTAGACAAGCAGAAGACAATTAACAGAGCTATCTAGGAAAATAAATTTATTGATTTCATTGATTCCAAGACTGACCAAGAGTTAGAGGAGAACAAGATTAAATATAGGATCTCATATGTTGTAGAGATTAACAAATTGATTGTTAAAAATTGATTGAAGGAAGCAGTCAACATATTCGACAATTTATATGAAAAAATAGCCAGGGCAGGTTTACCATCATGTTGGGGCCTTGGAGGAAGTCTTTTATCATGGGATTCCTATGAACCACTACTGGTATTAGCAAAAATGAAGGTGGACAACACTCATGAAAAGACTTAGATTCTAAAAGGAGAAACAATGATTAATTTCCTTTAGAGGCACTTTCATCTTTTATGGTTGGTGAAGACCCTGTTTACAGAGAGACCATCATTCAACAGAATTACTGCTTTTAGATTGAATATCACATGTTGATTAATTCACCTAAGACAAAAATTGAGGCGTGGAAGAAATGTAGAGCCTGGATGACCGTTCTCCCTAAATATTCCTCAACTTCACAGAAAGACAAGGCAATAAGTCAAGAGAATACAGCAGCAGCAAGACCAGTTCATATTCAGCAAATAGATTAGTATTTAAGTTTTAATTTATCTCTTTTAAGAGAATGTAATTGTAATAAGACATTTCGATGACATGTAATAGGTATTTTAGGAAGTCTCAAGTAGTTTCAGCAGTTAGGAGTAGTTTCAGCAGTTACAAACTGCTTTAATTTGTATTTAAGGAAAAATATTTGAGAGAAAAAGGTTTTGAGTTTTGAACCTTCAGACTACTTGTTGGGGCCCTTGTTTTTTATTGTTTTTGAAGTCTTGGTTAGAACATTTTGAATTTTGACCTTTTGAGTTGCGGCATGACGACACATGGCAATCGCGACCGCGTCGCAACTACCAGGAGTCGCGAAGCTATCAAGGTGGTGCGGAAGCATGAGATAGTTGAAGATAGAACACGCACAAGTACAGATGAAGAAAACACACAGCAGAAGACAGAAAGTGGAATACGCAGATAACAGGAGAGAAGATGGGAGCAGCTGAAGAAAAGACACAGAGGAACTGATAGTCGCGAGAGCGGGTGAATAAATAACAGTCACCCGGCTGAAAGAAGAAGGCTGTTGTAGAGGTTGCGAGGCTCGTGACAGGAGAAGAAGCACAGAGCGACTGCGGAAAATCATGCATGACCTTCCTATGGTTCCTCATCTTCTCTATTCTACCTTTTTGTTCCGTAAGACATCTGTATCAGATTTGTAAGCTATCGCTGAAAATGCTATGTAATCATGTGTTTGGCCAAGAGATTAATACAATGAAAGGTTGTTGTCTCAATGAGAGGTTTACATGCATGTAATGTGTTTATGCTGGTTTAAAATTTTATTTGCTAATGTCTGAATGCTTATTAAGTGCTCTTGCGTATATGACTCTGTCTGTGTGATCGATGTATTGTCCATCATGAGTTGCGACTTTGTCCCTTGCCATTGATCTCATCCCCTTCTGCATGTGGTTGCGGCACGCCTCGGGTGAGACTCACTGCTCTCCGGAGCAGGGTGAAAATGCCGGCGTGATCCTAGACTACATCGGACCCCTTTGTTGGCCACAACTCCTGAACCTGGGTCTTGTCCGCGAGACCTGACTTCTCGCCAACAAATGGTTCCGTTGCCGGGACCTGCATGTTCTGAGGGGACCTAGATCATGGTATCGAGGATTTTTGAAGGAGAGATACGGCGATGGTGGGATAATCATCTCGACCAGTTCAATGCTCAGCAAGCAGAGCTGACCAAGCAAAAGGAGGCAGCGATCAAGGAGCTCGTCCTTTTCTCTGACTCAGCCAGTGATACGTACGAAATTTTCTGGGGAAGGTTCCCTACCGACCTTTACAATTGGTTGCGGAGATTACGAGCGACAATGCCTCAAGAGGGCTTGCGGAAGATAAACCGCAGGTGGGCACACAAAGATTTGGTGGCGCAGCATCGGGTGGACACTGAACTAACCCGCGCGGTGGATTTTTGGGTAAGGACCATGTTGGAAGGATACACTGTGGAGTTTGCTGCTGAGTGCTATCAATATTTCTCGAAAGCCGAGGCTGTCTTCCACTCAGGGCTGAGAGGAAAGCTGCTTAATGAGATTCCGCTGTGGATTAAAGCTCTGATGGTGGATGAAGGGTTGATTGGATTCCACAAAATGAGTATGGAAGCGTAAACCACCCATGCTAGGGGAAGGGCTGAGGGGACTGATGCTACGTATAATGTGAAAGCGGGAAGCGGGGAATGGATGTTGAGGCCGCATGCAAGCTGAGGGAGCGACGTGCGCATCGGCGGGCACAGATCGACGATAGGTGGCAAAGAAGGGTGATGCGAGATTTGAAGAGACGGGAGATCGAGAGGAAAAATCAGAAGGAGGCGCCTCAGAGGATAGGAATTATGGATTTGGATACCCGGGAAGAAGACGGGACAGCGGTGGAAGTGCAATGGGTGCATGGGAGCTCAGTGACACGAGGAGAGATGGTGACTAGTGAAGACGATGAAAAGATGCAGCCCGAAGAGAGTTCCGATGACGAATGGCACGGCGTGATGCAGCGGACGTTTCAAGAACAGACGGCACTCACCCCTCCAGGCAGCCCTACTTCCCACATTTTGCATGGCCAGGATCCCTACCTTCCCCTGGTACTGTATCAACCTTTAAGCAATATTTTCATTCAGTTACAAGCATTGAGTCAGTCACACAGTAGTTCATCAGCGTCAGTAACGTCCGGCAATAGCAACGTTACTAGTAGTGTTGTATTCCCTAGTGGAACTGTTATGCAACTAGGACCTAGAGGATTTATCCTGGTCAATACTCCGCAAGTACACATGGCTGGATATTTCACCCGGTATCCAGAGTTCTCTGGCCGGGGCAATGATGATGTAGAGAAACACTGGTATCTGTGTGAAGCCATCTGGAGGGCTCGACAGATGCCAGATGCAGGGAAGTTAATAGAGTTTCAAACCACGCTCAGAGAGAGGGCTCTGCGGTGGTTTATCAAGTGGTCCGAGGTTCATCCTAACCCCGTAATTGTGGACGTAAAGCGGGATTTTTTCCGCGAATTCAAGCTTCCCGAGACAGACCAACAGGGCCTGTCCGAGCTGTGGGAAATTAAGCAGAAGGAAGGTGAGACCGCGTGGGAGTTGATGCGGCGATTCAAGGACGCGATCGGGAAACTCAGCTACCCGATCGATCCAAACCACCAGAGGGACTGGTTCATCAAGGCTCTGATTCCCTTGACACGAACCCCTCTCACTCAGCAGAAGATCGATAATCTGCAGGATGCTTTGGAGCAGGCCATGAAGATTGAAGCCATGGCGGGCTACCCCCAGGAATATCGGGGGGGGCCAGCCCCGCAAGATCCTTCTTTGATAGGGTTGCAACACCAGATCGCCAGTTTGACTGAGAAGCTCAAGGAGCTCCATCCGGTGAGACCAGCGCAGCCAAATGTTTGGTGCACTCATTGTCTGGTCGAGGGCCACGTCGCAACCAAGTGTCCCCGGTTGCGTGGCGCAGGGGCAGGACCCTCGGTCGCGGCAATCCAGGGGGGTCCACCATCTGGTGGTGGCGTGGCGATGAATCCGCAGGGGGTCTACCAGCCGCAACAGCCTTACGCAGGGTCCCCATCTTAACTGGGTTCCTCCACCACAGAGTACTGCGAGATTTTCCGGACGCTGGGGCATCCTCCTCGGATGTGCCCCATATTACAGAAGTACTCCATGGTCCCAAATAATGTGTACTGCGAATTTTATGTTTCCACGGCTCACAAGACTGAGCAGTGCAGGGCGCTCGACGCACTCACGGATCGATTGGATCGTCCCTCCTACAGGGTGAACAAGGCCCCAAGGGGAAGAGGCGCCGGCATGCGGGGAGGCCGCACAGGCGGACGCGGTCCAGTGAAATGTTACAACTGTGACCAGGAGGGTCACGTGGATCGAGAATGTCCCCTTTCGCGACGACCCTGGTGTTCCCAGTGCCGGGTAAACTCCCACGCCACAGAGGACTGTCCGGAGCTCATCAAGAAGTGGGAAGAACGGGCGAGGCAGAGGGGAGCGAATCTGGTAAACTCAGAGCCGCGAGGGACTGCGACCCCAGACCTGCAGAACGTCGTGATCGTGACGAGGGGCGGAAAGAAAACTGGAGAGGATGCCCATGGGAAGGAACTAGCACGAGTGGTTCGGCCAACATCCCCGAAGATGTTAATCAGGCCCGAAGCCCAGAAGAAGTATTTCCAGGAGGCAGTTGAGGCGTTCACCCAGCTGCGGGATGTGGGAGGTCTGGAGGAGCCCATGCTGCCGGAATCTGGGGCGCAGAACATTGCAGGTACTATGGTCAAGGATTGGCTCTGGCTATTCCTCAGGATTGTCGACAATACTGCGCTGCGGCAGCAGCTCAAGCATGCTTTGGAAGGAGCACTGCAGGGGCGCACAGGACTTAGAGATCCGGCGAACGCTGCCCCTCAATACGTGCAGCACGTCAAGCGGAACAAGCAACGAACAGGCAAAGAATTCTGGCTTAACATGCAGGTTGCGGGATTCTAAATCAGCGACACCATGCTGGACTTAGGGTCTGATGTCAACATTCTGCCACGGAAGACATGGGAGGCTCTTGGAAGGCCACGGCTAGCCTACTCACCAATCCAACTCAGGATGGCGAACCAGTACTGTATTCTGCCAATCGGCCGGCTCGAGGGTGTCGAGGTCGACATTGTGGGGGTGAAGACATACACCGATTTTGAGGTTATTGATATCATGGGCGACAAGGATCCTTACCCTGCCTTACTCGGCATTGATTGGTCTTTTGAGAATTACGCCATCATTGACCTTAAAAAGGAGCTGATGATCTTTGAGGATGGGGAGGTACGGGTCACCCAGCCCCTTGACCCGTATCAGGGCCCGCGATATACGGAATCAGTGGACAATCGGGAGGATGCTCAGATGATGGACCACCTTTATCAGATGACCGCAGGAAAGCGGGACGACTATATTAACCCGACCGCGACTGGCTCTGTCAGTTGGCGGAGTGTGCAGAGCTCGGAGCTCGGATCCGAACTCGCATGGGAAGACTGGCAGCAAGGGGGGTATGAGACCACCACGCGGAGATGTGCTACCATTGCCCAAGTCCGGTGGGTGGGGACTGAGATCCGCAGATATCCCACCTTGTTGAACATGCAAGCGGTCAATACTTTCATTACCAAGGTGGAAGACATGGTCCCAGACGAAAGCCGGATGCCACTTTTGGATGTGGCCTTGCAATCCACGTCAGCCCGATGGTGGAAAAATCACCGCAACACTCTATTGCGGTGGGAGTGCATGGCGGATGCTCTGCGGGCCCGCTTTAAAGAGGACGAAGGACCTTGCAGTATGCTTAAGTATCATGGGACTTCTGACCCGCGACACCATTTGCGGGCCTGCGAGGAGCAGTGGCGTAGCACCAGGTACCCTGAAGAGCTGTGGGTCCACAGGTTTATCCACTCCCTGGGTACAATTCCCCAGGCCTGGTACCTGGAGGAAGAGCAGAAACGAGGAACCCGCTCTTGGCAGGAAGTCACGGACAAGTTCGTTAGGTGCTTCTTGTTCGAAGGGGAGACGGCGAAGGAGTCTCGAGCCCTACAGGCAATCAAGGAGGTCTTGTTTTTCCACCATCCCGAGCCCGACGGGGGCCTGGTTGTGTCAGGACCTGAGGTCAGGCGCGAGTTGGTTTGCCGCCGGATTGACGGCGATCTGGATGATGATAGTCTGGAGGACCTCAGGCATCTCTATTTTGACGAAAGGGAAGGCGAGCGGAACATCAGTGAAGAGCCGACGACTGAAGGAGTCCATTTACAGCCACTAAAGACGAAGAAGATGAACATTGGAACAGACGAGAAACCCAAGCTGGCAATGGTGGGAGATTACTGGGATGAGGAAACGACAAAAGAAATTTTCAGCCTCCTCCGGGAATACGAAGACTTGTTCCCATCCTCGGTTACGGACCTGAAGGGGATCAAGGGGGACCTGGGCGAAATGCGCATCGTGCTGAAACCGGGGGCCAGGCCGGTGAAGCACCGACCCTACCGGCTGAACCCACGTATCAAAGAAAAGTTCAAGACGAATATCAACAACATGTTGGCTGCAGATCTTATCTTTCCAGTAGAAGAAGCAGAGTGGGTGAGTCCCATTGTCATCCAGAACAAGAAGGACAAAGCAGAGATACGTGTCTGCGTAGACTACCGGAGTCTGAACAATGCCTGCATCCACGATCCATTTCCCACTCCTTTCAGCGATGAAGTTCTAGATCATGTTGCGGGAAACGAAGCCTATTCCTTCACTGATGGGTTTTCGAGTTACCATCAGGTGCGCATCACCGAAGAAGACAAAGAAAAGACGAAATTCACCACTGAGTGGGGATCATTCACATACCACGTTATGCCGTTTGGTTTGAAAAACGCATCGGCTGTGTTTTCCCGGATTGTAATTGCTGCTTTCCGGGAGTACATTCACAAGTTCCTGGAGGTCTACATGGACGACTGGACCGTCTACAGCCTGTTGAAGAAACACGCCTCCCTGTTGCGTATTATGTTTGACCGGTGTCGTTAGCTGCAGATTTCCTTGAACTTGAAGAAATGTATTTTTGTAGTTCCATTCGACACACTCTTAGGCCACGTGGTGTGCAAGCAAGGGGTCTGTGTCGATCCCGCCAAGGTCGTGGTCATCGTTCACGTGGAAGCCCCCGAGACCGTGAAGCAGTTGCGGGCACTGCTCAGGCACACAGGATATTACAGGCGGTTTATCCGCAACTACGCAAAGATTACGGCCGCTTTAGAGAAACTGTTGCGGAAGTCAGAAGTATTCCGGTGGACGGAGGAGTGTAGGAAGGCCCTTGACACCCTGAAGGAGAAATTTGCGACGGCACCCATACTTGTTCATCCCGACTGGGATAAGCAGTTCCATGTGCATATTGATGCGTCTGGTATTGCACTTGGGGCTATCTTGGCGCAACCCGGGGAAACGACAGTTGACCACCCCGTCTACTTCGCCAGCCGCGGGTTATCGAACGCGGAGAAGAATTACACCACGACCGAGCGAGAGGCGTTGGCAATGGGGTATTCCCTCCAGAAGTTCCACCACTATCTTCTGGGTGGAAAATTCACATTCTTTACGGACCACTCTGCATTGAAGTATCTGGTGAATAAGCCTGTGTTGGAGGGACGGATCTGTCGTTGGCTTCTACTTTTCCAGGAATTCACGTTTGAGGTTATTTTCAAGCCTGGCAGGTTGAATGTCGGTCCCGATCATTTATCCAGGTTGGAGACGGGAGAGAATGAAGGCTCGTTGGACGATCAGCTGCTGGATGCCGACCTCTTCCGAGTCGAAGCAGTACCAGATTACCTGGCTGACATTGCTACTTATCTAACCACGGGACAATGCCTTCAGGATTACACCCTGCTCCAGAAACGCCACCTGGTTGTCCGAGCGGCCGACTACCAATTGATCGCAGGGCAGCTATACAAACTGGGCCTCGATGAGGTGTTGCGCAGATGCGTCCTTGACCACGAATGGGAAGTGGTGATGTGGGAATGTCACAGCGGTGTTGCGAGAGGGCATGTGGGTGCGAAACCCACCGCAAGGAAGGTGCTCCAAGCTGGCCTATGGTGGCCGACAGTACATGCTGACTGTAAGGCCTACGTGAAGCGCTGTGATGTTTGCCAGCGGACGGGAAGGGCTTCGCACCGGGACGAGCTTCCGCTACACCCAGTGCATGTGTTGCGGCCGTTCGAAAAGTGGGCTGTCGATTTCGTAGGTCCCATCGCCCCGATCGCCAGACACTCCAAGGCCCGGTACATCATTACCACCACGGATTACCTCACCCGGTGGGCTGAGGCAGCGGCGGTACATGACTGCTCAGCGGAGACAGTTGCCCAGTTTATTTTCGAACACATCATCAGCCGGTTTGGCTGTCCACGAAGCTTAACCAGCGATCAAGGTACACATTTCATTAATGCCACGGTCAAGTCACTACTGAACACATTTATGATTCAACATCATAAAAGCAGCCCATACCACCCGCAGGCCAATGGTACTGTGGAAGCATTTAACAAAATTCTTGAAAAAGGCTTGACTAAGATTTGCAATGCTCAGCGCGACGATTGGGATGAGTGTCTCCCGGCGGCATTGTGGGCCTATCGGACCACGGTGAAACGCTTGACCAATCAGATGCCATTCCAGTTGTTGTATGGCTGGGAAGCTATGATTCCCGCCGAGTTCACTGTACCCAGTCTTCTGATCGCTACGTCTCTTCAGTTCTCAGAAGAGGAGTCACTTCGGGAACGCCTCCGGGAGCTACAGGAGCTGGATGAGGCCCGATTCCTGGCGGAATTCCACTAGAAGGTTCAGAAGGCCAGGCAGAAAGCGTGGCACGACCACCACCTCAAGACCAAAGCCTTCCAAGTTGGCAGCAAAGTTCTCTTATATGATAGCCGGTTCCAGAAGTTTCCAGGCAAGCTCCAGATGCACTGGTTGGGACCCTACTTTTTCATCGAGATCCGCGACTCAGGAGTCGTTCGGTTGGCACAGCTGGACGGTACAGTTCTCCCTAGGTGGGTGAATGGCACACGCCTAAAACCCTACCAGGAGTAGGTACCTTTCACTTCTCATCAATAACTCTCGCACCCGAGAGAACCCGTAGAGTAGCTTAGTCAAATAACTCTCCCGCAACCGGGATGAGCATAGGGAGTCTTTTCCATTCATAAGTAGTCTATCAATAACCGGTCAGTTGTGGGTACCGCACTGCAACCGACTGTGGTCGGGGCGGCACCAATCCAGCGTGTCACGGAACCAGTCCAGAGTGTCGTCCTTGTAGGATCCATCCACGTGCCAGTATCAGTCCAGGTCATCTCCGTCAGTCCTTTTTGTCAATCCGTAGGATCGCTCAGATTTGCATCATAAATTACCATAAGTAGACAGTAATCGTACCATAATCATTTGCCATCATCCGCAGTTCCCTCAGCCGTCGCATCCGCCCATTTCCCCATGACATCGTCAGATTACACACAGGCATACGATCGATCGCACGATTATCGCAGGCAAGAAGGCCAGCAAGAATTAATTGTCGTTATGGGGTCTCATCAACTCCGCTCATGCCAGGTGATGACATAACTTGCATATAGACCAACAGCACGAGAATGATGGACCAGTTCAATTTGGAAATTGCAGCGACTCCAGAACGGTTGAAGTCTCAAAGCGCACCGCACCAAGATAGAAGCTCCAGAATAATTCTCCAGGTTTACCAGTGCCATGCCAAGATGCCAAAGGCTCTCTTATCCGTTGTTGAACCAGTGCTGGACGGTCGAATCCACAAAACAGAGTCACTGGTTGGAAAATATGACAGTGCAGCGTTGATAGACGCCAACCTGTCTGACCCAGCCGAATTCCCCCACCTCCACTGGCAGACATATATGGAGCATCACTACACACCAGGCAGCAGCTCAATCAGCCGAATGCGACAAGAGTACAGGGGCCTCCAGCAATTTTCCTTGATGAGTTTAAGAACTCTTCCTGTTTTTGGGACTACAGGACCGGCCCTGCAATGCACCCGGTTCCTCCTCAGCCGAATTCAGAACGGGTCCTTGTGGCTCAACGAGGAAATCCCCATTCACGTCGAAGACATTCATCGGCTCACAGGGCTGTCTCAGAATGGCGCAAATGTCTCCGCTCCCGGTCAGACATCTTCCAAGCGCGCCCGAAAGTCGGGTGACACGGACCTCTACACCAAGTATGGCACTCGCCGGGGGGGGAAAGGTGCTAAAATTGATTTGATTAACAAGCCGGAGATTCGGTTCGCTTGCTATCTCATTGCTAGCAAGACGATGCGACATTATACCAAAGGAGAGTGCACCTTGGATACAATCTCCATTGCGGAGCACTGTGTCCAAGGCACCAGGCTGAATTGGTGTTCTTTTGTGCTCAAAGAACTGTTCGCGGCATGCGAAGAGAATTATAAGCACACCACTAGCTTCATATATGGTTACCTGATTGTAGCTTTTTCCATGTGGAAATGGCACATTCCTCCTGTCTGGCTGCCGGCAGAAATTACCGCGAGCCAGCCCTTTGCGATGAAATTCACCCCATGGCAGGTATCCTCTGACCCCAGCACTAAACAGGTGAACGCGGAAGCGTTTCAGGCTTGGTATGGGTTAATGAGAGTTGTGGTGGCTAACCAGCAACCGGTGCCCAGGCACCTGTTGGACGAGTATAGTAAGCAGGTATGGTTCGGGGTAAGCCACAGGCACACTTACCTCCGCCCCACTTGCGTGCCGGAAGCCACCTTCCACATGGCGCCGCTCAGATTCCAACTGGACGATGATACCTTTCACCGCGAGGTCTCTGCGTGGCCGGGGGTCATAAAGCACATCCGCGACGGGATCCCCAGATATAACTTTGAGCGGATGCTGCCGACGCAGCGGCCTGCCGAGACAGGCGCAGCAGGGTCCTCACAGGCCACGGCGGGACCTTCTCAGGATGCAGCTGGGACCTCACAGGAACTGCCCGAATCACTGGTCCCCATCGTACAACACTTCAATGCTCAGGTACGAAGTCTCAATGTGGCGACCCAAGTTGTTTCAAGTGGTGCCCCTTTGTTCCCTTTATTTTCTGAATTCCACCTTAGTCGTTCTCTTGCTCCGTCCCATACTGCCCCTCTCACTTCTCCCATCCCCACCAACTTATTCACTTCTACCAGCCCCATCATCACCCCGATGGGCGAAACGGGCCCAGGACCGGATCAATCAGACCCCCCTCCATCCAAGCGGGCCCGCACCGCCATCCCTGATCCGGTGGTGGACCTTACTGATGATGATCCGCCATCCACTCCACTCATAGGGACATTGATTCCAGAGGAACCCCTGATCGATCCATCAGAATTCCTCAATATTCGCCTCCCCCATACCTCCTCCACCCCGTCCACCGCTCCCTCCACCGGCCGTCCACCTGCCACTTCATCCGTTCCATCAAACTCATCTGCCACTGTATCAGACCCTCTTATCCAGGAACTTTTTGGAGGAGACCACGGGGCTGAAGTCACCTCCAGTACCGAGGCCGTAGTACCACCAGTCGACCCCGTGGCCACACCCCAGGATCCTGTCTCTACTATATTTACCCGGCTGGCCAATGTTGGGGCTGACTCGGTCGAGGCTCCGCTTGAGCATGCTGACCCTCCCCCCCAGACCAGACCTCTCAGCAAGAACGGCCAGATTCCGATATGGGCACCTCAATGCAGCAACAGACACCGGTGTCTCCTCCTGAGAACTCCAACCGATCAGTGGCCAGTGGGAAACCTCTGCAGGAGCGAATGCTGGAGCAGGGCACTTCCGGCAACCCCAACGTAGAAACATGGGGTACAGGGCAGTTGTACCTATTCATTCAGCGGGCGGCCCTGCAGGCCGAATAGCTCCATTCAGAGCTACAGCAGCGGTGCAATGAGAAGCACCACCAGATCACAGCGTTTACTGAACAGCGCGATCAGCTGACCAAGGAGAAGACCTACCTACAGGAGCAGGTCACCATTGCCGCTCAAGCGTTCTCCGACCTATGGCCCGCTGTAAGGGCTCACCATGCCCCACTTCCTGACGATATAGCGGAGAGCAATGTAGCAGTCCAAGCTTACCACGTTCGGTCTGCTTTCACTGGTCTATGCAGGGAGAATCAGGAACTCCAAGCGGCGTTAGCCACACCGCCCGCGCTCCCCGACCCACAGATTGTCTACTCAGAACAGGTGGTTTCCAAGCAGACCCAGGAAGCTCGCATGTAAGCGACCCTTCACTCCACAGCGCGCGAGGCTTATGACCTCCTGCGAAGTCTGCAGGAGTGTTCACTCGCCCTCACTGTCAAAACGCAGCCCATCTCTACCCAGCTGCAACAGATTTCCAGGGAAATTCAGGAGACTGCAGACCCAGCGCGGTTAAATCAACTCTATGCCCAGGCGGACGAGCTTGAGGTTCAAATGCAACAGACCGAGGCCAACTCAGCAGCGGCCAAGCAGGTCATTCGGGAAATCTGTCCGCCCATTCAAGCCAGTGCCAAATCAATACAACAGCTGGATGCAAAGGCCGAGACCCAGCTTACCACGATGTTCGGGGCTATCCCGACGAATATAGAGGAGGCCGCTGCCACCAGGATCACTGAAGAAGCAGACTCGGTAATGCAGGAATGGCAGCAAGCGGTGTCAGACTTCACCGGGCTCAAAGATATAACGCTCCGCAGGGTCCCGGAGTTGGGGCCCTTGTTTGAACAGCCGCTTGGAGGAGCACAGCAGGAAAGGGCATGGGACGAAGGCACAGCAGAACAGGGCACGAGAGCCAGCGGGGCAATGGAGGTGGAAACTGTCATTTGTGATTGACTCGGGGACGAGTCAAGGAATTGTGGTCGGGGCCTGTTGGGGCCCTTGTTTTTTATTGTTTTTGAAGTCTTGGTTAGAACATTTTGAATTTTGACCTTTTGAGTTGCGGCATGACGACACATGGCAATCACGACCGCGTCGCAACTACCAGGAGTCGCGGAGCTATCAAGGTGGCGCGGAAGCATGAGATAGCTGAAGATAGAACACGCACAAGTACAGATGAAGAAAACACACAGCAGAAGACAGAAAGCAGAATACGCAGATAACAGGAGAGAAGCTGGGAGCAGCTGAAGAAAAGACACAGAGGAACTGATAGTTGAGAGAGCGGGTGAATAAATAACAGTCACCCAGCTGAAAGAAGAAGGCTGCTGTAGAGGTTGCGAGGCTCGTGACAGGAGAAGAAGCACAGAGCGACTGCAGAAAATCATGCATGACCTTCCTATGGTTCCTCATCTTCTCTATTCTACCTTTCTGTTCCGTAAGACATCTGTATCAGAGTTGTAAGCTATCGTTGAAAATGCTATGTAATCATGTGTTTGGCCAAGAGATTAATACAATGAAAGGTTGTTGTCTCAATGAGAGGTTTACATGCATGTAATGTGTTTATGCTGGTTTAAAATTTTATTTGCTAATGTCTGAATTCTTATTAAGTGCTCTTGCGTATATGACTTTGTCTGTGTGATCGATGTATTGTCCATCATGAGTTGCGAATTTGTCCCTTGCCATTGATCTCATCCCCTTCTGCATGTGGTTGCAGCACGCCTCGGGTGAGACTCACTGCTCTCCAGAGCAGGGTGAAAATGCCGGCGTGATGCTAGACTACATCGGACCCCTTTGTTGGCCACAACTCCTGAACCTGGGTCTTGTCCGCGAGACCTGACTTCTCGCCAACACTACTGCAAATTTTGTACTTAATTTTCAAATGATTAATGAATGAAGATCAAGTTTCTTGCATCTGTTTGGTATTGATATGTCTTCCAGTTTCCATTATGTACTTTCTTTCTATGAATAAAATGAATTAATGAAGTTGCAGGTCTCTTTTTACATATGTGACTAAGAGTTAAAAATCCTTAAAGGGCAATCCTTCATTTTAACTTTTCATCGTCTTAAAATTCTTTTGAATTTTGAATTGATAGATTATGTTTATCAACATATCAGTTTGTGCTTCCTTCCTTCATGTTCTTCTTATCATTCCATTTTATATCAGCAGATAATGGCATTGTGAGGCATTCATTGCATTGATTCTTGAGGGTTTGATAAAAAATATTTGAAGGCGATTAAGCAAAGACCATTTGACATAATATTTCTGTGACATACATATATATGTGTATGTGTGTGTGTGTGTGTATTGAGCATTGATTCCTTACCACAGCCAAGGGATTGTTTCTTAATATACAACAGAATCTCTAAAATATCTCATAGATGTACTTCCCCTATCCAACAAATAGCCGTCCATCTCCTAGCCACACCTCCATACTAAGGAAGTTGTGCATCAAGCACATATCCTTCATCTCGAACTCTCTTCCAAGGTCCTCCTTGCAAGAATGGATCAACATCTCATCACATGTCAGTATAAAATCATCTGCATACATGACTAAGATGAGCAGATTTCCATCTACCAAAATGTAGTAGAGATTGGCTTCTGCTTCACTCTTAGTGAATCTCGATCCACTAAGACAGGAATCTATTCGATTGTACCAAGGACGAGGTGTCTTCTTGAGACCATAAACGGCTCTCCTGAGTATACACACATGTGTCTGTTGATTTCTATACCATTGGAAAGTGTTCTAAGCCTCATTTTTGGTAGAGAGGCTTAGACATCAGTTATCCAGAGAACCCAGAAATTGTTTGTGTAAATTCCACTTGGACATGACTTTATTAAAATAATTAATTATTTTAATGCAGACCCTAAGTTTAAACTTAAGGAAATTAAATAATTAAAGGGTATTAATAGAGCAGAGTGTGAATCTTCTAGAAAATGAAGATCAAGTCATAATTTAATCTGAGCCATTGAGTAACGATATAATTTTCCATTGATTCATTAGCGAGGAGACTATAAGAAGAGACTTGAGGAACATTTGAAAATTAAGTCGGGGAAACTCTTAGTACCCAAAAGAAATCGATTCTAAAGCAAGAGAATTTAATTTCAGTGGGTGAGATTGTAGAGGTAGGGTTGCAGAAGCAGAAGGAGGGAGAAGTCAGTTATTGGGAAGTAGAAGTCAGGAGTTTGAAGGGAAGGGTGAGTTGATCAGCAGCAAGATCCCCTCCACGCAGAATCACGCAGTCAAGGGAGAGACTGCGTAGAGCTCTCACGCTGGATGACGTAGAGGGTGAAGGAGGTCACCCCGAGGGTCTAAAATTTGTCTAGAAGGTCCAAAAAATTCAGCCAATTGTTTGCAAATTTTTCTCTACTCATCAGACTCTTGTAAATGTACTTTCCATTTCTGAAGATAAATATTAAACCCTCATCTGCTGCACCAGTTTTCCCACATTGGGTTTTTCTGAGGAAAATTGTCCAAAAATAGTTGTGTTCATGTGGTTATTTCTATTGTGCTACTTGTGTAAATTATATTTCTGTTCTTATGCTCTTAATGACAGTGAAGATCTGCAAATGTGTTTATTTCAGAATTTACTGAAGCATCTGTAAATAACTTATCTCATAAGTAGGAGAAATAAACCAAGTATTGCAGAAATATTTTCGTCTTGAAAATTTCACATGGCATCGAAGCAAAAAGCTAAAAACAGAAAGGGAGGATATGTCATGGACCAAAGTTCCATCATCCGGAAGGGTTCACACAGTCAAAGGGACTCACGTAGTCCCCCAGAGCACAGAGAAATGCAGAGAGAACACGACATGAAAGTGTTGGCATCCAGACTAGAGGAGGATCTTGGTTGTGTGTCGAGCTCAGCTCCTCCAAGTGTTTGGTATGTTGATAGTGGATAATCTACTCATATGACGGGTGTTTGAGAATTTTTTTCGAACAACCAAGAAGAACAGATGAATTTCCCGATAACTATGGGAAACAAGGCAAAATGTACCCCCATCCAGAGAGGTACTGTGTTAGGTCCCTATATTACTAGTTTAGTCCCTTATTGTTATTAGTGTAGGCCCCTTATTGTTATTTTTGTACCCCTGTAACCCCAATATTGTTATTATTGTGCCCTTACATTATTAATTTTAGGTCGGCTAGGATTATATTGTGGCCCCGTAGACTCCTATATATAGAAGGAGGTTTTGGTCATTTGTATCATCCAAGAATTGTTCATCTATGTAATGTATTGGAGGTTTCCCCCTCGAAGTGGATGATTTCTAAGGCGTTGATTTCTACGAGATTTCAGAAGCTGAAATTTTCACAGAGAGAAGCTGAAATCCTAAGGAACATCATGGAAAAATTTCAGAGATTGATTCGCATTATTTTTGGAAGTAGTATCTGTGGAAGTTAGGGATTTTTTAGGCTTCCGAATTTCATCTCAAAGAGGTGATCATGAGAAAATCTTCATAACTCCCTCTCTGAGCATCGGATTGGAATTTTGTAAAAAGTGGCCACAAGTACACGGATTGCAGTTTATTTTCTATCAATTTCAGAGTTGAAGGATGAAATAGGGACACATGGCAAGTCATACAAGTTTTCTCTACTGAACCAGTCCATAGTTAGTTCATTGTGAGAGATTAGACATAACTTTGTCTTGAAGAATCAAAATCAGGTCAGACCTATGGCATTCAAAAGAGGATTCAGAGGGCTAAATTAGGGCCAAATGTCAGATATTGAAGATCCAAAATCATAGAGATAATTCAGTTTCAATATCGAGCTCCTCAAAATCAAGAAAAAGGTGTGTATTTTTTTTCCAAATTGCATAAGTCTTGTGTAAAAAATCAGTTTGAAGTGATTCCAAGGGCCTATTGAGCATATATTTCAGTATTGGGTTCTAAAATGCCCCCTAAAAAGAATTCAACACCAATTAAGCCTTCTAAAGGCTCTATTATGACTCATGAAGATGAAGAAATGCAACATGAGATATCAAAATTACAAGAGCAAGTGCACCTATCACAAAGAGAAACAAAAAATGAAATGGAAGTTTTGAAGAAAGGCATGGAAACTAAGATGGATGGTTTGAAGAAAGGCATGGAAGCTAAGATGAATGGTTTGGAAGTTAGGATGGATGGCATGGAAGTTGGCATGGAAGCTAAGATGGATGACATGGAAGCTAAGATCGATGAAAAAATGGAAAAATGAACAATGATCTAAAAGTAGACATCGAAGGTTTGGAAAATTTGATACAAGAAATGTTTTCTAATGGCGAAAAGATAGTAGAGGAAACTCATTATGAGAACAAAATAAATGTTAATAATGATGTCATAAACTCTAATGTTGGATGGAAGAACCACCATATTCCACAAATGGATATGAGGAAGTTTGATGGCAAGGATACCATAACATGGATACTACAGATGGAGCAATATTTTGATTTCAATAATGTGCAAAACACACAAAAGGTACGCATTGCAACTTTACATTTAGAGCGAAATACATTTGTATGGTATCGATGGCTTTACTCCCGTAAAAAAGTTTTCACTTGGTCAATTTTTATGGAGGAAATGATAGCACATATGAGGATACAAAAAGCAACACCTTCTTTAGCCAATTGATAAATCTCAAACAAAAGGGTTCAGTGGTGGAGCACATTGAGGACTTCCAAAAAATGAATATAAGGGTAACAGATATTCCAGAGGAACACAAGGTTGATGTCTTCATAGGGACTTTAAAGGATAACATCCAACATGAAGCTCACGTTAAGGAACTTGATTCATTGGAAAATGCATTCAGGTTGGCAAGAAAAATTGAATGTAAAATTATGGCGACAAGGAAGCCTACCACTCACATATATCAAGATGGAAGTGTTGCTGATCCTAGACTTCCACAACCTCTGAAAATTTGAACTGCAAGTGGAAGAAAGAAAAGACTTTGCTACGGTTGTGATAAGCAAATGCACTAAAGGTCATAAATTAATAACGAGAAAGAGGGAAATTATTTTAGATTGTGAAGAGGAAGTAGAAAATAGACAGAAGTCTTGAATGAAGAGGAGATACACACCGGGAACCAACCTAGATAAAGAAGAAATATGGTCGACCATATCGATGTCAATAATTGGTGGGAATTACCCTCCTCAAAACTCTCGAAGATAGAAAGACATATCAAGAAGAAAAGGTAATAAGTTGGATTTATTCGGGTAGTTCCCATAATTTTATTCATTGTAAAGTGGCAGAGAATTTAGTTAGCTTTACCTACTGACACAAATTTCAAGTGATGGCTGCAAATGGAGGAACTATAAATTGCTCTGGAAAATGCCATGTCTCCAGGCTAAACCATGAGGTAATATGTATTCAATAGTCCAATGTTATCCATTCCAATGGGAGGTGTTGATGTTGTACTAGGAGTACAATGGTTACATTCTTTGGGGACAGTAGCTTTTAATTTTCAAGATTTTTTCTTGAAATTTTTTTCAGAAGGAATGGAAGTTTAATTATATGGTATGGCAGGGAATCTAGGAAATATAATAAGCTCTAATGTCATGACAAAACTTCTGAAGAAAGAACAATGAGGTGTAATTGCACAATTATTCTCACTAGAAGTTCCAACATCAAAATCATCTATTTTGGATCTCAAAAGTCTTGGGTCGTGTTTAGGAGTGTTTGAAACTTCTTAAAGGACTCTAGTTAAGTGTTCACTCGAACATCAGGCCTTACAGATATCCTTATGTCAAAAAATGCGAAATTGAACATATGATTGCAGAAATGTTAGAGGCGGGTATAATTCAACCTAGTCAAAGTTCTTTCTCTGCTCCTGTAGTATTGGTACACAAGAAGGATGCATCATGAATTTTGAGGTCTAAAATGGGCCTCCTAAGGAAATAATAAAATAATAGCTAAATCAATAAAATAATATTTATGAATTTGCAACTCACTTTTTGTATCACAATCAATTTAACCATGGTTAAATTCAATTCAAAATTTGTACCAAAATAAAATTAATAAAAAATGTGTATTGATGTGACTATAAATAAGAATAAGTTTTTCAAGAAAAATTCATTAGCATTGAACAACTAATGCATTTGTCCTTTGTACTTAAATAACTTGAAATAAAATATAAATATAAATTCATAAATTATTAATTATATAATATGTTATTAATTAAAATTTATATTTTTTAAATTGTATAATAACATGTAATTAATGTACTATATAAAAATAATATAGTACTCAACATAATGTATTATTTCTCTGATTATTTTATTAAGAAAAATTAAAATGGTATTTATTAGTACTTTGTGACTTTTAAAGTACTTAGAGCACTACCATGGTTAACCATGAGTTTTTATCCACCACTGAGAATGTGACAAGTAAGTACCTTTAACTCAAACAATGCCACCTCGACATTTAGGGATGATGTCATCCCCTAAAATGTGATTGGTTTTCATAAAGTGAATTTTGATTGTACATTTTCCTTAGGATGCCCATTTTAGACCTCAAAATTCCCCTAATGGATCATGGCGCATGTGTCCATATCATAGGGAGCTCAATAAGCTCACCATTAAAGATAAATTTCCCATTCCTGTGATTGATGAATTATTGGATGAATTACATGGAACAATTTATTTTAGCAATTTGGATCTTTGTTCAGGATATCATCAAATTAGAATGAAGGCTAAAGATATTCCGAAAACAACATTTCGAACTCATGGGGGTCATTATGAATTTTTGGTCATGCCTTTTGGCCTTAACAATGCACCTTCTATATTTCAAGGGTTGATGAATTCCATTTTCAAACCCTTCCTTAGAAAATTTGTGCTAGTATTTTTTGATGATATACTAATATACAGAAGATCTTGGAAGGATCATGTTCAACATGTTGAAAGGGTGCTCAAACTATTGCAGGAGAAACAATTATATGCAAAAACATCCAAATGTTTCTTTGGAGTACAAGAGGTGGAATATCTGGGTCATATTGTATCTCACGAGGGTGTTAAGGTAGACCCTAACAAAATTAAAGCCATTAAGGAATGGAAAGTCCCTACAACCATAAAGCAGTTGCGAGGATTTCTCGGGTTAACAGGGTATTATCGCAAGTTTGTTAAGAATTATGGGAGAATAGCAGCACCTCTAACAACATTATTGAAGAAAGATGCATTTTCATGGACTCCTCAAGCAACTAAGGCCTTTGAACATCTTAAAGAGGCAATGTGCCTAGCACCGGTCTTAGCTACGCCAGACTTCACAAAAACCTTTATTGTGGAATGTGATGCCTCAGGAAATGGAATTGGTGCTATTTTAATGCAAGAAGGAAGACCCATTGCTTTTTAAAGTCGTCCAATCAAATGAAAGTGTTTACAGAAAGCTATTTATGAGAAGGAAATGTGATAAATACTACATGCACTAAATAAATGGTGACCTTACCTAATGGGAAGGCACTTCGAGGTAAAAGTTGATCATGATAGTCTTAAACATTTTTTGGAAAAAAGGCTATCTTCAGAAGAGCAGCAAAAATGGGTCACAAATATGTTGCGTTATGACTGAAATAATCTACAAAAAAGGAAAGCTAAATGTTGTTGGAGATGAACTCTCAAGAAAGAATGAAGAGGTGGAAGCATTGCTTTGTGCCATTTCTATTATCCAACCAGATTGGATAACCAAAGCAAGAGATGAATGGAAGAAGGATGAAGCAGTGTGGAAACTCATTCAAAAGTTGCAGCAAGATCCAAGTGCATCTAATACATTTAGTTGGAAAAATGATTCCTTATGGTACAAAGATCGCTTATATCTTTGTAATAATTCCCAACTAAAACAAAAGATTATTTTGGAATTGCACACTTCTCCTTTAGGATGACACTCAGGATATTTAAAAACTTACCATAGGGTGAAGAAATAATTTTTTTGGGATGGCCTTAAATATGATATTCAAAATTTTGTAAGTGTGAATGTTTTGGTTTTTCCAACAAAATAAAGTTGAGACAATTAAGACCCCAAGTCTTATACAACCTTTATCCATTCCAAGTCAACGTTGGGAGGAGATTTCAATGGATTTTATCACAGGTTTACCTAAGTCCGAAGGAAAGAGTGTCATCATGGTGGTAGTTGATAGACTTACCAAGTATGCACACTTTTGTCATTATCTCATCCATTTAAAGCAAGTACAGTGGCTACTACATTTATGGACACAATTCAAAAGCTACATGGAAACCCAAAGATTATTTTGAGCAACAGAGATCCCATTTTTACTGGAAATTTTTGCACGGAGTTATTTTCTTGTTTGGGTACTCAATTAGCTCATAGCTCATCTTATCATCCTCAATCCGATGGTCAAACTGAGATAGTGAATCGTTGTTTTGTATCTGATAAACAAACACAATGGGTCATTTGGTTACCTCTCGCTGAATGGTGGTATAACACTTCCTTCCATACTGCAACAAAAATGACCCAATTTATGGCACTTTATGGATATCATCCACCGTCCTTCACATCATCTTTAACAAAAAATTCTAAGGTTCAAGCAGGGGAAGATCACATAGAGCATCAACAATAATTTCTCCAACTCTTAAAGGATAACCTAAATTTGGCACAAAATCGAATGAAACAACAAGCAGATCTGTTACACTACAATTTTTCACCATGACATTTAGTTGTCTATACAGGTTCATCATTACCTATATTATGCTCCCTTAGAAGTCCAAAATTATAAAGTTCCTAAACCAAGTCTTGGAATTGGAGAAAATCTCATTAAAACCCTAAAAATCCTAACTCTGAACTTTTCCTAGTCATTGCCTGTGGTACCATAGTTTCTTGCTCTATAACCTGTGGCACATTCTGCACGTTCTACTTATTAAAACAGCGAACCCCCGTAAAAGGTAAAATAAAAGAAAAAGTAAGTTCTAGAAGCCCATCTGGTCGAATATTCTCCCAGCTGGAGGCTTCTAGAAGCATAATCCGGTCGAGCTTCAATCCCTCCATTCATGAACCTCTATCCCTTCATTAAAGGAGTTTATCCCTTGGTATTTGGAGCTTAATCTCTTCATGAAAGGAATTTATACCTTTCTTATTGGAACTGAAACTACCTCCCTTCTGCTATAAATTGAGATCATGTTTCAGTCTCAAGGGTACTTAGAACTTGGTTGTTTTGAGGTGAATTGCTGAAGAAATTATACTCTCTATACTTGGCACCAACGGTATGAGAACAATTACATACTCATATCCATAGTTTTATGCTAGTTTAGAGAGGGGAAGGCTTGTCAAATCGATGGAAAATGGTTGTTCGGGACCCCGAAAGAACCTGTATGACATCAAGGCGACAAGGTTGTAAGGTTACTTCTTATCACACAAGTTAATACAAATGGATTCTATTTTCTCATTAAGTTGTTCATATATCTATTTGAGTAATTTAATTCTTGGATTCCTTGATTACTGAGATAGATTAGTGTTTCTGAATTATTATATCGTACAGGTGCTTTTAATATTTTTCCTGTCTTTGAGTGCAGGTCTTACATGCTGAATTGACCTTTTTTTGAGCGACTGGATTAAAGATTACAGCAAGCGTTGGACTTCAGGTAGGGGCATGTCCTCATACTTTGTTATTTAATAATTTTGAATCACAAATGATCTAGAAAAAATGGTTTGCATTTAGATGTTTGTTTCTAGATATCCTTAGGATACTAGGGAGATCGTTCTTGTCCGCAAGAGGGATTAATCCGCATAACAAAATGGCGACTCCACTGGGGAATTCTTGAACTTAGTTTTCTTTTTTAATTTTCGGTTTTATTTTTGAATAAATTCTTTGATTTTGATTAGTTCAAAATTGGGTTAGGTAAATAACTTATTAGAATCCCTGACTGTAAATCTGTATTTTTATTTTTCTGTGTTTTTTCCTACCTTCTGCACTTTTTGTTTAAAAACAGAGCAGTAAAATCCGCATATTTTAGTGAAAAAAAGTGCAGTACCGCACCTTTTTCCATTAAAAACTTCAGACTTCTGAAAAAATTTTGAAAAATAATTTTTTTTTTTACAGGAATGTAATTACTTGATTCTCTGTAATTACCCCTGTTGGGGTTCCCATGTTTTGGCCAGATTGGCAAGACCAAAAGATGAGACAACATCAGAACCACTTTTGGACCTTAGGATCTAGCCCTCCTAGGTCCAGAGAGGGATCTCTCTATACAAGTCAAAGGATATGTCTTTGAAGCTCTAAGTTATGATTTTAGGCTAGTTGTAGGCTCAGGGTTGTTGGTTTGATTGTTTGTGTTTGGTTGGAGGGAATCAGGAGAAGAAGGTCCAATTATAAGACAAGGATGAGCAAAGAGGAAGCTTAGGCAGAGATAGATAACTCAGAGAACATCAAAGCCATTGGGCTATGGAGTTAAGAAAGGATTTATTTGTGTTCAATGTGCAAGCTTTCAGTTGGGCTAGTCATCTAGAGCATTTGGATCTTAAATGATGATTGGTGGGATGGGACATTAAGAATTGGAAATGAGTGAAGGGGAACCATCCAACTCTGTCTATAGATCAGGCCAGAGGTCATTTAACTCCAGGCCTTCTTGGGCAGAATTAGAGGAAAAACAAGGGATCTTGGGAAGGTTTAATTGGGATGGAAAGACCCAAAAGAGGCAGAGACCAGGTTCTAGACCTCAAGGGTTCTCAACACATTCAACTAAATCTTAACAAGAACATCTAAATACAGATTTCATTAACTCATACATCAGAGAGCAGGCAATGACATCCACTACACTGGTTAAATCAATTGAAATCAACATTCAGATACACATATAAGCAGAAAACATAGAAGGCTGGGAGAGCAACAGCATAAGGTACCTATCAAGGGTAAATCTTATGCCAAACTTCTGATGCGAGCCTGAAGAAATGTAACGAAATGAAAGCAAGTCAATCACAAATACAGAGAAAGGAGAACATCACCAGCTGCTTTAGATCAGGATCCAAAGAAACATGCTTGTCATATTAAAAACAACACCAATCAGGTACATCATAGCCCATAGCTTGAACATTCAGTCTGAATACATCTAGTCTCAGTCTATCTTACAATATTACACAGAGAACTTGTCCCAAGAGGAACAATGCTTGCGTTTCACTGGTATCTCATCAACAACATTACAATGTTTCCTTCTGTGCTTTATAGCAAAGGGTGAGCCTAAGATCGACTGAAGGAGTAGGTGAAAATTAAATGTATCTTTAAACACAACAATGAATGCAGGGTCGAAACCCATTCTTCTTGACATGCTGTATATTTAATCTCGGTCACCTTCCTTGTGAGAGAATGATTTGCTCCAGATTTGATCTTGACATCTTTTGGCTGAAGTACTCCTAGATGATTTGAACAAAAATGAAATAAACTGCTAGGAAGGTTTGTCTCATAAATGTCTGACTGTTTTTGAGCTGTAGTTAGGGCGGAAATTCTTTCAGGGATGTTATGTATAATAAAAGTTGTATGGGCGCCTTGTACTTTGATAAAGAGAAACATTCTACTGACAAATAACCTTGATGGTACCTTTTACTTGTGCACAGGATCCTTTGATCGATCCTCGGGGTCTTCAAACTGCTGCTTTTGTTGGAATGTAATTCCAACTGCCCGGATCAATTCACAGGCGGCAGGACGATTGGAACAGCGCGGAGCTAAACCGGCAGCAGGTTTGAACAGATCGACGGAGTACGGGAGGTCGACCAGCGCGGAGGTTAACGGGATGTGTACCCCCCGTAGTTGACCAGTCGATCGGGGTTTGACCGCTGATCAACGGCCAATATGTACTATGGGGCCTCACCTCATTTGGTCTGTACGGGCAGACTCATACCCCCCGTAAACACCAGGGAAGGTGGCTACACCAACGTGCACCACCGTCACACCACCAATGCACCACCGCTTAATCTTCCTTTGCTATGTACTGTAGCTCGGGCTTTTAATGGTGCTGAGAGGTTTTCAATGCCCGAAATCTGCTTTTCCTTGATGCAAATCTCGCCAGCTGCTTTCTTTGACTATTTCTCGACAGTATCAGCTCTCTGGATTTAAATCTATCCGTCCTGCGTGCCATGTAGAAACATGACGGCTTTTTTGCCTTCAGAAACCCTGCAAAACAACAAACCTGTGAGGAAAACCATGGATATGAATGATGGAGGTGGCGAGGACGAGAGGTGGATGCAGAAAAAATCCATGCAGATGGAAAACCAGGGAGAAATCGTGGAAAACAATGGCGGATTTCTCTGGTAGGTGTTTGGTGGCCTGCGGAGTGACAAATGCATGAAAAACATTAAAAAACACGAACTTTAGACGTATATATGCAACAGAATGAGAGACTGTACGGGGGCGCACGTGGAGTGACGTGGCGGGACAGAAAACGGTGGACGGGTGACGTGGAGACCCGGGGCAACGGAGCGGTCAACAATGGAGGGACGGATTCGGGATCGTCGATTATGGTGGAGATCGACGGCAGAGAGTAACGGACAGTGGGCCAGTGGGTACGATGGACAGGGTTAAGCAGTGTGCAGCTTCGGTGAATGTCGACTGTCAGATGGGACACGCGAGATCCAACGGCGCACGATGATTTCACTACATGGTTTGGGCTGAACAATAACGCACGGGAAGATAGTGGTTTTGCCATCGTACAGAGGACACGCGGCGGGCGCCCAGTGGAATCGTTGGGCGATGGAAGAATACCGTCGGCTCGCAAATGGTGGTGCGGAAAATACCGGTGGGTTTGGAGGTATGACGTATGGCAGGCGGGGTCCATATGAAGAGTTGCGTGCTGCATCGTTGGGTCTGTGGGAGTAATGGATGGTAGATCTGCGACCCCGAATATTTAATCAAAACCTTATAACAACGTTTATAACCGGCGCGCAACCTTTGGAAATTATGTAAGGACCCAAAAATATGAATTATCAAAGGTTTTAGGATTTTGGGCGGGAAAGAATTGGGGAAAGCAAGCGCCTGACGGATTTAACGGGTGGTTCTGGCGCTAGGTCCTGTGGAAGGCGGAAGGGCGCAGGGCTCTGGCCAAAGGTGCTGGGCCTTTTATAATGAAATACATGGGTTTTATTCATTTTTAATGCAATTTGAGGCTAGCCAGGGTAACGATAGGGCAATGAAGGGTAGGAGAGGCCAGAACAGGGGCAGAAATGGGATTTCAAGGGGGAGAGGGGAAAAGTGGTATTTTGCAGGGATATGAGAGGTAATATAGGCCCTTTTGAGAAATGGGGCAGCAGATAGAATTAATATAAGGCAAAGCACTCAGAGGCTTCAAGGAGAATGGTTTTTCAAGGGAAAGACATTCCTTGAAGGCTCCAAAACAATTCAGCCCCCAGCTTTCTTTTCAAGAATTTAATAGCGAGGCTAACAACCCCAACTTTCCTTGACTGTCAAAAGTCTTCTGTGTGAATTTCTTTCAGTAATTTCTGTCTTTGAAGCGATCTTTTCAACTAATTTTCATTTTATGAGTTTTTGCCCTGTCTTCTTGTTGCTCTGATTCAGAAACCTTTATATACCTCAGCTAATTGGTATGTCATTGTTTTCTTTTTGAGCCATTGAACTTGATGCAAGTCTTGATTTTATGAAAATTATATTTTATTTTCATTTGCAAATTTAGAAAACCTTTTAGCTTGATAAGGTCTAAAGTTCACTTTAAAACCATTATTGGATGTTTTTTCTTGCTGAGATAAGCAAAAAGCTCTTGGTTATATTAAAAACTAAGCATAAACATCCTCAAAACTTTTTAGATAGGGTTCAAAATTAGAGTTTTCTTTTGGTTTTGAATTTTTTGTTTTTAAGAGTTTTAGTTTTCTTTTGGAAGAAGTTTGATTCTAGTTTCTGATTTCAATGATATAAGGAATTTCGTTTTGAACAAGTGACTTTTCTTCTGTAAAATTGAGTTCTCAAATAATTTTATTCTTTTAAAATTTTCTTGTTTATCAAAGAAACAATTGATGTTTTGAAAGTTATTGAAATCTCTCAAATGTTTCCTCTAAATAGGTTTCATTGAAAAGAAATGAGTTGCTTTTCATATAGATTCATTTTAGCATATTTTTGAGTCGGGTCATTAAACATCATCGAAGTTTCACTTCCATACCTTTTGACCTAACAAATAGCCAAACTAAAAGTAACGCTTAATTAAAATCAATCTAGAAATTTGTATATTTTCTAGGGCTCTTTTCCACCAACATAGCTCAGGCTAGTGTCTTGGAATAGGTTGTAGTTAACATTCCAAGGCAGTTAAAACAAACAAGTAGTAAATATTCGGTAGGAAAATCCAATTATAGCATGTATGCTCTGGGAAGCTCCTCCTGAAAGAGTTAATCACGAGATCATGTCCGAACCAGTGAGGTAATCATACCTATCTCATTGGGAAAGATAGAAGTGTGCACGTATTAAAAAAGGTAAACCTCGGATAAACCATTGTCGAGGAGCCTGGGGTCACTTGTCGGTAAACCTTGGATTATGTCAAGGATCCTTCAAGGGGATTGAGCTTGTTACTCTGCCCTTGCGTGTATATCGGATCGTATACTATCCCCCCAGGTATATGTGTTCTCGTTGGTGAGCTTAGTGACCATAAATTTTAGGATTCTTTCCCAAGGTGATGGTGGAGGGAAGGTCCCACTATACTTGGAGCAGACATCGGCTAGACTCACTTAGACTCTCCGGAGGGTTCTCTTCACTCGAGATGGTTTAGGTGGAGGAACTTTCACCAGTATGTTTCATTAAGCAGGTTGTCGAGGTAACTGTTCCAACCGCCATTTCTGCATTAAAATTCTACGATGTTTTTAGTGTGGGAATCTATTTTTTGTGTGTGGTTTGATCTATTAGATTTTATAGGTGTGTGATCAATTTGGTTGTTTCCTTAAAGACTTTAGGATTTTTATTTAAATTTTCTTTGATTGCGTGTGAATAAAAGTTTTAATCGTGGCTGAATTACCGAGACAATCACATAGAATGCAGGGGAAACCCCCTAAATATACACCAAGCTAATTAGAAAGACTTAAATCTGAAAAAGGACAAGCATCAAGAACTAGATCAACAGAACAGGAAGAAACATCCATAATTATTCATCCTGAATACGAAGTAGATCAACCGTAAACAACAGAGTACACTCCTCAGAAAATTTCCATTTCTAAACTAGCTGAACTTGCTTCTACAACAAGTGAATTATAAACTACTGAACCTGAAATTTCTGAGCCAGAACCTGAACCTGCTATGTCTCAGCCTACTTTAGAGTTCGTTACTCCACCCCTAGTCGTCCTGATTCACCTAGAGTAAAGAATCAGATCACAGAATATCTTCCTCCTGGTATCATTAGTATTGAATAAGTTACTGACACTGAAGAAGAAGTTGTTCTTCCTTCAACTCAAGGATATTTAAATCTTAGAGAACGTGAACGATTTTTTATAGTCCTTTTAGACAAGATGCTTGGTATTCTTCATTGACATACTTTCTACATAATGTTGGTCTGAATTATTCGCCACCCTAAATTATGTTTCCTTCTACACCAAGAGGTTACAGACCTCCATTAAACATGTCTGGTGAGTCATCCATGTTTTCTGAATCTCCATAAACATATTTGTATGGTGGTCCGTCTATTCCTACAAGATACCAGTCGCTCTCTGGTATTTTCTCAGGGGCATCTCCTTTTCCTGATAAACGTACACCATCATCTAGTCTAAATGAATCAAATACAAGAACTATAAATTCAGAACAAAATTATATGATGTTTGGAAACATTCCAAAACCTGATCCTCAAGGTAGTAATTTACAGTCTGGGGGTCAACCTCAAGGTAGTAATTTACAACCTAGGGGGCAACCTCAAGGTCAATGCATGCCTCAGGGTCAATATCAACCTCAAGGGAAATATATGCATCAAGGTCAGTACATACCTCAGGGTCAATATCCACCTCAAGGTCAGTATCCAACTCAGGGTCCCCAACCTCCTTTAGGGCAGCAGTTCTACCCGGAACAACAATTGTATCATGGAGTTGGGAATTATCCAGTTAATTATCCAACATATGTTCCAAATTATCAACCTAGTTATGGTCCTTCCTATCCACAACCTTCAACGGGACCTTCATATCTCGGAGCTAATATAGTGTGGGATCCATCCCAAGTTCAACAGAATTTGCAACCTAATATGCAAGTACCTTATTATCAGCCTGGACAACCGATTGGTTATACTCATGTCCAACAACCTGTCCAACCTGTTCAACCTATTGTTCAAGTACTTGCATCAGGTACAGTTCAGCAGCCTGGCCCGAGTACACCTAGAACTCCAATGCAAACTGATGTGCCAATTTATGTTCAAGCTACCACACTTATTCCTGGAGTATATGCAGCTCTTATTTCTATAGCTCCTCAGGTATCAGTATTGATTCCTCATGTTTCTACCCCACAGTCTGGACCTACACTCCAGACTACTGTTCAGATGCCTACAGGACAACCTGGTACAAGTACAGTTATAACAAGCCAACCTGTGTTTACTTATCAACCATAACAAGGGTCGTATCAATATGGACCTGTACCACAAAATCCAGAATATCAACCGTACCGTGGGTACACGTATCAAATGCCTACTCAACCCCAGTATGGTTCGGTTAATCCTGGTTATCCAGGGGGCATTCTTATTCCAAATGCATAGGCTATTCCAGGATATCCTTGATATCCTCCTCTTGGAACTGGTATAGTTCCACAAGGTTATTCATTTAATCAAGAAGACCCTAACCATCGGTTACCATTCATAACAACTTTGGATTTACCCGATTTATTGCACCTTACGAATGATCCAATTTATTATCTTCTGTATTGGCTGCCAATGCCAAATAATTTGCCCAGTGATATTCTGAAATTTGAAGGTAAATCAAGAGAGGACCCTTTTAAACATGTCATGACTTATCACCCCTGGTGTGCATCCAACTCTTTGATTGATGATTTGGTTTTATTAAGACTTTTTCAGAGAACACTCATAGGATTAGTAGCCAAATGGTACATTGAACTACCACGAGGCTCTTTTAACAATTTCAATGCCTTAGCAACCGCCTTCTTCACTCATTTTCAGTTGCCAGTCAAATACGACAATGGCACGAAATTATTAACTTCACTAAAACAATATACATCTACTTACATGTCAGATCACATACATGAATGGAGACGTAGAAGACATTGGGTGAAAGTTTTTATTCCGGATCATATTTTGGTGGAATGGTTTATAAAATCATTACTACCAAAAATTACTGAAGATGTGGCTAAAGGAGGAGTGGTTACAGAAGAACAAGTCATTGCTCAAGCTCAGTACCTTGACCTAGTATATACACAGTCAGGTACTTTGTACGAGAAAATTTTAGATTTACCGCATCCTGGTCAGATAACAGCAACTCCCTCAGGCTCTCATGCCGCTGATGGTGTAATTGGTTCAGTTAGTACTAATAAGAGTAAGAAGAAATCTGTTGGAAAAAATACTGAGAGGGGGGGGTGAATCAGTATTTAGAGCTGACTGGAAAACATTTTACTTTTTATGCATTTAATTCTTTACTTATATTGTTGCATCATTCATTCATCAGATGTTTAGTAAGAAGTAAGTATGAGCAGTAATAACAGAATCAACCAACACACACAAGCAATACACATGAACACCAGTATTTAAGGTGGAAACCCAATTCGGGAGAAAACCACCGCGGTTGTCGTCTCTGTCTTCAATATTTATTATAAAGAAAACATCTTACAATTTTGTACTCGCGCAGACTTATACCAGCACGCAGGCACCAACCTGTAGAAGGCTACAACCTTCTCTCGTTCTCCAGTCAATACTAGAAGGGAGCTCCAACCCCCTGATTTTAACACCAGCTTCTACTGGCAGAAAACTTCCACTCTCATACTGAAGGCTTCAACCCTCAGAACCTTCATCATATCCACAAGTACATCGTAGATTCAGATCTATCAGAGTTCAATCATACAGATATCTCTTAAAGATATTTATTCGTTATCAACCCCTCTACCTACACACATCGTACAATAATCCTCTTCTCCTTATATAGTTTTGCCTTTATTGATACCATGAGTCAATACCACCCAACCGCTGATGGTATTCCTGGACGGGATCAATTAGATAATCCAGCGGGGTCTACCCAAGCCCCCAAACAATTTCTCATTTTTTTATTTCCTTGGTTTTGGCAATTAGATAATTAATCTAAGGCTTTTTAATATCTCAATCTGAGATTGAGATATTAATCCAAATTTCTCCTTTAGTAATGAAAAACCTTCAGCATACTTTGTAGACCTTCATATGTCGACCCCCAGGTTTATACGTTCCACCAACTTTGGAGTAAAAATGATGGCCCAATCGCTTTTCGTCATAATTTATAGTTAATTTAAACAACCTTGGTTAAACCCGCAAATATTAATTTGAAAAGGTCCAATTAATATAATTTAAAATGGGCCCACATATATGATCGGCGACCCAATCAAATTCTCGCTCCGTACTTTGGTTAATCTTCGCACATCTTCATCAAGCGATCACCGTCCGATGCCTCCTTCCCAGATCAACGGTGCTCAACAATTTCGCTAGGCATCCTGGGTCGAACAATAACGCGTGATGGCGCGCAGTGACAAGCGGTTTTCCGTGGGTCCACCTCGCCACATGTCGCATACCCTATGGAATCGCTCCCCTACCAGGAGATACCGCTTATCACCGAAAGGCGGTGCGATATGGGCAATCCGGCCTCGCAAATCCGCTCGTGGTTTTGGAACAGTGACCAACCCACGGTTAAGTCGGGTTACGCTATTCCTTTTGGTCCCTTAACTCATGTTCACAACTCGGGTTTATTTCAATAGAGTTCGGTCCAATCATTCGGTAGGAAGTTTCATAGTAATACTCCTCCGCATACTATAACGCGCTGCTTCATCAGGTTATACATTCCCCATTGCTCACTGTAGAGTTCGGTCCAATCATTCGGTAGGGAGTTTCATAGTAATACTCCTCCGCATACTATAACGCGCCGCTTCATCAGGTTATACATTCCCCATTTCTCACTGTATCATGACCTTAGCAATCAAATGTTCGGCAATGCACTATACGAAGAGAGATACAAGTATCAATGAACAATAATTCGTGTAATCGATAATGATTTTTCCAATCAATACTCCTCAAAATTACCTTATACAAATTCATGAATTTACTCCTTCCTACACTGTCTCTGGACAACTCTGCTTCAATTCACTGCTTGTCCCTGCTCCTTGACTGATATTACTCTCTGTAAATGCATTCTTCCTCTGTTCTTCTCTGCTACTGCCTAGTTACTGTTTCAGATGCTCCTTCTTTTCCAATTCCTTTGCCATCAATGACAATATTTCCAACAATCTCCCCCTTTGGCATTGATGGCAATACTCTTCCTCAGTTTGTCTTATAGAAACCCCTCTCTTTTTTTCCTCCCCCTTTGACATCAATGGCAAAGGGTTGATCAATATCCTTTGTACCGATAGAACCATGCTCCCCCTGAGATCATGCTGCATATTCAACAGGAGTGTATCCAATTTAATCTTCTACATTTAAGCAGGTCTGATCTTTTGCATGGCAGAGACTACTCCCAGTTTCTGTCTGAGATATTCAAATGCTTCCCTGGGTAGAGGTTTGGTAAATATATCAGCAACTTGTTCTTTGGAGGGAACATACTCCAATTTCACCTTTGTCTAAGCACTGTTCACGAAGAAGTGATATTTATGGGAAATGTGTCATTCCTAATGCATAATGTGATTCTTTGAGATACCGATACACTTGTATTATCACACATAATGAGATAGGAGGCAGGGACTTGATATGAATGTCTTAGGTTTGCATGATCCAAAGAAGTTGAGTGCAACATGACACGTTAAAATGCAAACTTTCGCTTCGTTGTAGATAAGGTAACAGAGCTTGCTTCTTTGGCCGAACCAAGATACTAACCGGGGCCCCAGATAGAATGCACCACCACTAGTGCTTTTCCGATCTTCAACATTTCCAGCCCAATCTGCATCAGTGTAAGCATGAAGGGTAAGATAAACATCCTTTGGATACCATAGTCCAAAGTCTTGAGTTCCTTGCAGATATTTTAATATTATTTTGACAGCCTGAAGGTGAGACTCTTTTGGATTAGCTTGGAATCGTCCCACAATCCCAACTGCATGCATAATGTCTGGTCTAGTCCCAGTGAGATAAAGTAGACTTCCTATCATAGATCTGTGGTCGATTCATGGTAGGAGGTCATCATGGCTTGAGATTACAATAGGTTATCATTGGTGTACTTACAAGTTTGCACTCTTCCATGCCATACTTCTTAAAAAATTTGCTTAAGATATTTTGCTTGTTATAAGAATATGCCATCATTTGCTTGTTGCACTTGCAAACCAAGAAAGAATGTTAGTTTCTCCACGTAAGAACATTTCAAATTCTTGTTTGCATAACGACAAATTTACGAATCATGAACTCTTCATTACTTTCAAAAATGATATCATCAACATAGCACAACCCACGATCAATAGTTTTATCATTTTTTAGTTTTTGTATAAGTTCTTGTCAGCCAAACCCCTTTGAAAATCCTTGTTGATGAAGATATTTGTCAAGACGATAATACCATGCCCTTGGAGCTTGTTTGAGACCATATAGAGCCTTTTTAAGTCTACAAACAAGATTTTCATCATTTCCCAAAATGAATACTTCTGATTGTTCTATATAAAATTATTCTTCTAGATCACCATTGAGAAATGCAGATTTAACATTCATTTGATAAACTTTGATTTGTTGAAAGCTTGAAAAGGAAAGAAACATTCTTATGGCTTCAAGTCTAGCTACAGGAGCAAAAGTTTCTTCAAATTCTATACCTTCTTGTTGAGAATACCCCTTGCAAACAAGTCGAGCTTTGTTTCTTACAACATCCCCATTCTCATTTAACTTGTTTTTGAATATCCATTTAGTTCCAATGACATTTTTGTTATGAGGTCTTGGTACTAATTCCCAAGTGTGATTCTTTTCAATTTGATCAAGCTCTTCATTCATGGCTTGAATCCAACATTCATCTTCGCTAGCTTGACCGACATTGTGTGGTTCAATAGTGGAAATAAATGCCAAATTGCTAGAAGATCCCACGAGAGTCCTTCTTGTTTGTACACCTGATCCCTTTTCTCCCAAAATTTGAGATTCTGGATGATTCTTTTGAACATATCTGGATGGAGCTTTTTCAGATAAATCATCCTCAGGTTCTTCATTAGGTTCACTATCTATATCATTCCTATTTTATGTAGAAGGATATATGTCATCATGGTCTTCATCTATTGTTTGTTTTTCTTCTTTTGGAGCAGCAGGAGACTCATCAATAACAACATCAATACATTCAACAATCTTCCGAAGTCTTTTATTGTAACATTTATATGCTCTACTCCTAGAGGAGTAACCAAGAAGTATTCCTTCATTTACTCACAGGTTCAAACTTGCCAAGTTTTTCATCATTATTTTTGATAAAGCATTTGCTTCCAAAAATTCTAAAATTCTTTACAGTGGGAGGATTACCATACCAGAGTTCATATGGAGTTTTATCACTATTTACATGAACATGTGCCTTGTTGAGAATGTTTACTGTTGTATGTGTTGCTTCTCCCCAAAATGTGTCAGGTGTTCCGGAATCATCAAGCATAGCTCTAGCCTCTAGCCATTTGTTGAATTGTTCTATTCATTCTTTCTGCTACACCATTTTGTTGTGGAGTGCCAGCTACAGAAAACTGTCCTTTTATGCCATGTTGTTCACAAAATTCAAGGAATTCATCTGATGTATATTCTCCTCCTCGATCAGATCTAAGACACTTGATTTTTAGATCTAATTCATTCTCAACTAGTGCTATGAAGATCTGAAATTTCTCAAATGCATCATCTTTGTGTTTAAGTAACCCAATCCAACACATTCTAGAGAAATCATCAATAAATAAGATATAGTATTGTTCACCACGTGGTGAATTTTTCCTTACAGATCCACATATGTCAGTATGAATGAGTTCAAGAGGCTTACTTGATGATCCTTCCTTGGCATTAAATTGTACTCTGGTTTGCTTACTGAATTGGCAATATTTGCATATGATATTTTCAGGTAGAGTAATATTGTGAAGATCACGAACAACTTTAAGTCTGCTTGATTTGTTGATTTGAGAGAAGCTCAGATGTCCCAACCTTCTATGCCATAGCCAGTTTTCTGAAGATTTACTTAAGTAACATTGTTCTTTGCAGTTCTTCAATACATACAGGTTGCTTGGAGATATTTTTCCTTTTATAATTGTTTTACCTGTATCAAGATCACGTACCACACATTCTTTTGAACTAAAGACAACTTCAGTTCCTTGATCACACATTTGACTTACACTTAACAGGTTATGCTTTAATCCATCCACATACATGACATTATTAGCTTTCACCTTTTCCTTTAGAAAAACATACCCTTTTCCCTTAATGACAGCAGGAGTATCATTTCCAAATGTAATGTTCTTTTCTTTTTCAAGAGCACTATATGCAATAAGTTTTTTTTTGTCACCTGTCATGTGTTTTGAGCATCCACTATCAATGTACCATTGATTTTATTCACCTTCTGCAAATAACGCTATGCCCAGGGAAAATTTTAGGGGCGAATTTTAGCCCAAAGGCGAAATTTAAGGGGTTTTAGATTTTAGAGGGGCGAATTTTTTATATAAACCCTCTTTTGTAAAGTTTGTATAATTAGCCCCAAAATTATTTTAAAAATAAATAATTATTTTTCTTTAGCCAAAAAAATAAAAAGCGCATAAAACATAAAATGTTGGATTAGCCTCCGATTTTTCTGGTCTGGACAGTTTTGGTTGGTATTCGCCTCAATTTTGCTAGACTGCAGGGTTTTGGAACTACTTTTGCCCCCAATATCCAGTATGGCTGCAGGGTAAAGCTTGCATCTAGACTAGAGTCGACAATGGAGTCTTCTTCTGGGTCTGGATAAGAGGCGTCTAGTGAATAGGGTTGCTGGGGCTTCGTTTTTTTGGAGGTGCTTGGTCATATGGGTGGAATTTTCCAAACCCAACATGAAATGTCGTTGTTGCTGCTCTTGCCCCTAGTTTGGCCCTGGTTGGCCCGGTTTGTCTTGGCCCATGGCTCCTGGATCTTGCTTTCCTCCTCCTCCTGACAGATGGGGCCTAGACCATGGGTTTCAAGACCCTGGGCCGCCGTCGCTGCCACCACTGCTTCTAATAACCTTGCTGCTGCGGATTTTGGTTCTCCTACTCTGATTCAGACATGGTGTGAAGACAGTAGCGGTGTTGACAGTTAGATCTTTCCTTTTATACTTTTTACTGCTTCTAATAACCTCACTGTGGATTCTGGTTCTCCTACTCTGATTCAGACATGGTGTGAAAACAGTAACGGGTTTGAAGTTTATAAATTTTTCTTGTTACATCTATTGAAACGGTGTATTTTAATTTTCATTTACATATTCTTTTCCTTTGTCAACTGAAGTTTCCTTTTCCTTTTGTCTATCTAAATGCAAAAAAATCTGATGTTGTTTTCTAGTTGGAAGGTTTAATCACTTTCTCTGTAACGGAATTCCAAAATGGAATATGGTAGTGCTCATTTTAAGAGCTCGAATACCATTCTTTTGCCCCTGACTTCGTATTTTCTTTTGCTTCTATGTTGCAACTCACAACTTACCTCACCTCATCGCAGCCGACAACTGCGACTGCTAAATTTACCAACACATGAAGAGAGGTTTTCAAATCAAGCTATCAACCTTATATCTTGCGTCGGGCCAGGTCATTGTGTACCATTGTCTGATTATGTTCTTGTAGGGATTTGTTACCTTTTTCTGAAATGGCATGTTTGGCCAGAATTGGTTTCGCTATGTATTTGATGAAACTAGAGGTGTTCCTATATTACTGCTTGTTGTTATCCTATTTTACTGCAGTGACGTATTATGTTAGAGATTTTGTTCCCAAATCTAACAACTCCTCTGTTTAGTTAGCCCAAAGCACAGGGTGTGAGGCAAGATTTTGAAAAATTTACTAAATAGACCTGGTTCTTAGTCTAATAGACTGTTTTCTTTCAGATAAGTGATGGGTTTCTCCTGATACCAGACTCTAAATAGATAATCAGTTTTCTCTGAAATCCACATGAACATGATTGTTTACTGCAGTGACATTATCCTATGGTAGAGATTTTTTTCCACGTCTAACAATACTCCCCTTTGTTCTGTAGCCCAAAGCACTGGGTGTAAGACAAGATTTCGAAAAATTTACTAAGTAGATCTGGGTCTTTGTCTAACAGATTGTTGTCTTCAGATGAGTGAAGGGTTTCTCCTGACACTTCTTACCTTTTGTAGTAGCCATTTGGTCTTGATTGCATGTGTTTTTTTGTACAGTGGGAACTAATGGTTGCATGCCCTTATTCTTCTAATTTCTAAGTTCATGTTCACTTTGAGCAAATGATGGACTTTGATTCCCCAACATATATAAGTAATCGGATGTTTCGATAATTTGCATCTCAATTGAGTCCAACTCCCTGTTACCTGAGAGTGAAAAAACTACATATCGATCCAAACTGACTGAAAACATTTCTTAGAATGGACCAATGAGTTCCATATCATAATCAAATAAGGGATTGAGTTTGGCATGATTGTATTTCTGCAAAAGAAAATTGACTTTAGTATGAAAGCTACCTTGCCAGTTTCATGATTTGATACCAACTTCAATTTTTCCAACATGGTACGGGAAAACATTTACATGCTGTCCATTTCTGGTAAAGAAAATTGGAGCTAAGAGAAAATATTTTAGCTACCATCATAAAATCAAATCCTCTGCATCTGTTGAGTAAGTTGGTTTATGCTTTAGAGGACATGTCCCTATCATTTAATGTAAATTCCTATTATATATCTTTTATGTTGCAACTCACAACTTACCTCACCTCATCGCAATTGCTTCAGAGGACATGTCCCTATCATTTAATGTAAATTCCTATGATATATGTACTTGTAGATATAATCAATTTTTTTACAGTAATGGAAGGAATCGATTTTGGATACCACTTGATCAAACACAGAATGTAAGCATTGTAGAGCTAATTTCAGTAATATAATCAAAATATTTTGGCATTAGTCAGCCTAAAATCTATCATATCTAATCATCTTTATCATTATGTCCATAGAATAAAACAACATTTGCGATCTGCAAGCACAAGTAACATATGCAACATACTATAGAGTTTGCATCTGTTGATACACATCTTTAATAATTAGAAATTGAATAACTCAGCTGCTGGATGCCTTTGGTTATTTTGTTTAAGAAATGCGTTATGTATGGTCATTCTCAATCCTCTCAGAGCATATACACACTATGCACAAACTGCATAATGGTTATACTGGCAAATCAATGTTAACATCTTTTTATAGGAAACTCAAACCTCTCAGAGCATATACAAACTATGCAAAAACTGCATAATGATTATACTGGCAAATCAATGTTCACATCTTTTTATAGGAAACTCAAAGATATCTAATAATTGAGGTTGCATAAATCAATTTATGTTTTGTGTTCTGTTTTTATCATATAAGATAAGATAAGACTAGATAGATAATTTTTCCCATGTCCACAAATGATGGAAAAAGTGGGTCAGTGGAACTGAAATGTACAACTGGTAACAATATATTGTGGGAATGCCATGCTGAAAACTAAATAATAAAGATATCAGCAAGAAAGTACAATTTAATAACAAAAAGAAAAATTACTATTCATCATTAGGTAATACAATAGAATTAGAGGAGATGGAAGAAGGTTCTGCTGCCATTTCACTTGCTGAGGTGCAATTGCACTACCTGACAATGTCATTGGGGGAGTACCCAGAGCTGAGACGGCCTGGCTGTGTGATCCTCAGAGGAAATTGGAAGTACTTAGTGGAAGTTCTAACATTTGATGTTGCCAAGAAGAAGCTAGTAATACAAGTTTCATGCCAGATGAGGGCTGGTTTTCCAATTGGCACTGGAAACTGGCAATCATCTGTGGCTAGCTTTTTGTATAGGATCATTTCCAATCCCCTCTGAGCACATGCAAAAAAGTAGACAGACTTATTGCAAATGCTTCTGGACCAGAAGTGGAATTTTTTTTGGATAGCTTTAGCCATATCCTAGCCTAGGATGTTGCAGGTGCAGCTAGGCATGGTCATCCCCTTGTGCGTTATGCCCATATCTGCTTTTGGTTGTTTGGTGTAAAGCATATCTACAGATGTTTTAATGTGTAAACTGGCACATTCTCCTGGAAGATTTGGGATACATGCTTTCCTCCACTGAAATATATTTCTATTACGTCAGAGGATGACAAGATGCAAGTCACTTTTGTCCAGCCATAGTTAAGCATTACACTCAAATTTAAAATTGGATTATCAGATAGCACTTTGGCTAACCAGTGCTATGCAAAATCAAAATAGAGTTGATAATCGTATCAAACAACAAAAACAACAAAATCAAACCTGCTTGGGTCTGGTTGCTCAAGGAAGAGTTGTCCATGCTCCAAAGTCCAGATTTTTGGATAGGTCCTAAAGCCTAGATTTTTTTAATTGATCTGCAACTTCTACTTGGACTCTGCCATACTCTATATTCATATTTGAGGGCAGTTAAGGTTTCTAACTCTCTAAGTCAATGCAATATACAACTTAATGAACTGGGCTCTAGCTGTCTATGGTCTTACTCTTTGTCTACACTCTAGTGTCTTCAGCCATCTTCCTTTGTCCTCGTCATCTACAAGAAGAAGCTTGCTGTGATAAAAAAAAAATGAACTGTTGATTTTGTAATTGGTAAATGCAAACATAAAAGAAGAGAAGAAACGTTTGTATAAAAATTGTTAATATTAGAAGGCTTCGTGTAATGGAAAATAGGGATATTATATTTGCAACTTGTAGAGAAGGGAAAACAGAGCACCACAGAATCAACTAGGGAATTCTTAGATGGTTAAACCATTTGCAAGTACCATAGTTTTAAAAATTGGCTCAGACTGAACTGGAACCGATCAAACTGGCCAGTTGGATAGGGCCAGGGGTCAAACTGGCCACCAACCTGGACTGGTGGACTGGTTTGGTACCAAAATAGTATAGTTTGTACTGTGGCATGAGAAAGGACAACCATCTTTATACCCGCCTTGAGTACTGACTGAACTTCAGTTTTTCATCTTTATGACTATCATTACTGCTAACTAGTAACTACCTTCTCGGATCTTCAACAACTTGGCCCCTTCCCACTCTGGAGAGGTAAAAATGCTAATCTTCAACAACTTGGCCCCTTCCCACTCTGGAGAGGCAAAAATGCTAAATCTTGTTATAATTTAAGAGTTTATCCAAATGAGTAGATCGTATCTGGATTGCCAACATTTGATAACAAAAAATGCCATTGGTGAAATTGAATAGCCCACCTCCATATCAAAGCCAAGAGGATGCCAAAGGGATGACTTAACATACAAAATAGTCAAGTGAACTGAACTAGCCCCTGGTAAAATATCAGTCAATCTAAGACGAGATTAACTTAACTACAATGCAGTGCTCACCACGAAATTTGGGGGAATAGATGAGAATATGTCAGCAAAATTTAATTCAGACTCGTATAATCACCTGCTTTCAAGAGCACAGGTCTCCTGAGTGGAAAAAACTGAGCACAGACACTAGACAGTATTCAAAAAAAGCTACTGCAACCATCATATCCCACAAGGACAGAAGTGACCAATACCATCACATGCTACTTTTTGGAAAGGTGGATATCAATTGCACTGCCCCCTTCACATGGCACTTTTAAGATGGAAACTGTCCAGTTGAATTGCACTGTCTCCTTCACCTGGCACTTCTAACATGGTGAGTGTACAATTGAGATGGTCATTGGGACACATGATTTTATGGATTTTGATTTTGAGATGACCAAATTCTACAATCGCCAAATATGATTTTAAGGACTTTAATTTTGAGATGACCAAGTTCAAGGTTCAAATGTAATTCCATGTTTATATTTATTAAGCACTCACATTCCCATTCTTACACAGAAGGTCTACACTTAATTTAATTTTATGTTTATTTTCATTAAGCATTCTCATTCAACCTTAATTTAATTTAATTTTGTGTTTATTAAGCACTCACATTCTCATTCTAACATAAAAAAATTATACTTAATTTAATTTTATGTTTCTCATTCTCACTTGGAAGGTCTACACTTGCCAAATTTTTAAAAAATTAAAATATCTTTACAGAAGCAACCCGGTTTAGATTGCAAAAGAGTTGAAGTCATAAGCCAGAATGTATTGTAGTAAAGCTGAACCAATGTTTTATATAATGGGATTGCAAATTTGTTTAGGTTTTGAACGAGTTGGTGCATTGTAGTAAATCTAAACCAATGTTTTATAAAATGCACAATAGACAAATACCTTATATTAAAAATTCACAGCATATTACCAAACCACACAGGTGATCAACTCACAAAAAAGCTTAACGTTTGTTACAGTTTTGAAATCAAAGATTGTATTTACAAAGAACAGGCAGCAGTGATCCAAAAGAGGCAATATCAGTGAAACTGTTTTTGAATTGGTACATAAATAGGGGAATCTATCAATTCAACTGTGAAGATTGGCTTCCATAAATAGTCATATGACAAAATTGATCTTTATAAGCCAGTGATACAAAATCTCAGAGAAATTTTCCATTGAAGGCATCAAATGCCCTCAACACTTAATCAACTTGCAGCAGAGTTCATTTTCCCAAAAGGTGGTTTCCTGCAACATAATGCTTTGATAGAGCAATTTCTTCCTCTATGATCACAGTCACCACTATTGTATTGCTGGTCCAGGGCTGTTGCTTAGGGATCACGTGAAAGCTGTTGTCTCTCTCAGAAAAAAATGCCAGATATTTATTGCAATAAAAGACAACTCTTGTACAAGATAAATCTTTTGCAATTACATCCTTAGGTCTGTGGCATCTCCTTCTGTCAGTAGTCTACATATTATCTGAAGACCTTTTAAATGGAGCAGAACTAGTCATATAGTGTATGGTATTAATTTACTGCACCACCTTAACAACTAAGTGCTTCATAAGTGACTGGAAGGGGCCTTATGCCATGTCCTTGATGTGCATTCATCCAACAGGTCCAAGGTGTTAATGGAATACTAAAATTCAATATTTGGGCCAAATAGATCTGTGCATAATTGATTTAACATTGTTATATTTCCACTATGCAAAGTGCTTGTAATTGAGTAACTTCAGTGTGTTTCTGATCTGGTATAGACATAGACCAGATCTGGGATATAAGGAAAATTCAACAATATGGAAGATAACACTAAAATCAAGAGCAGATGGATCATTGAACCCATTCATTTGACCTTGGGACTAATGTAGTTGGTGACATTTCCATATATCCAGCAGGAAAACACTCTTATTATATGCTTCAAGATAAAAAAATAAGTGCACAACAATAACTGAGTGCTGAAGATGTGTTGAATGACAAGAAAATGTTCAGGATGGGCACAGTTTCCATTATCAAAAAACAAGAAGAAATACTGTGCCGAGATTGTCTAGAAAGCATGTGTAGCAGGATATTTGAAAGGAAGTGTCATAGATTTGGAGCACATGATTTTTCTCTCATCAGTAGAAGTTTATTATTTTGTGTGGTCTTTGTAAGGTTAGCAACAGGTTCAAGGAAAACATTCTAGAAAAATCTATAATAAGCCTAATAATGAATCATTCTTTCGCTTAGCCCTACTATGGCTTTGTGAACCTCTTGCCTGTACTTGTTATAACCAAATCAATGTTCCCCTGACCCTGGAATCTTTGGGATTGCTTTAGCTTGAGAATTTGCATATCTCCTTAGTATCCTTTCCTCTCAGATTAACTACCACTTAATACCATTTCTGACCCTTCTCTATAACGTCTTGTACAGTCCCATCAATGGCTTTTTGATGGATCTCATTTATCATATAAAATTGGTTCTTCAAGTTTGGTAACTTAGTGACAAGTTTCTTTGGAGTCACTCCTCTCATTTAGCATATCAAACAGGTTCTTTGAGTCTGCTAACTCTTAATAACATGTTTTTTCTGAGTTGCTTACCTTTTTCTCTCTACTTAGTTTTGATCCACAATTGTGGTGATGATATGTCAAAGATCTGCACTAGATCATTGAACAGTTACTGTTCCAAACTGCTTTAGGGGGGCAATCAGAGAATGGGGATATTCTGGATGCCCTGTTTTTTGTAGGGAATGTCACAGGGACAGTTCCTAGGCAATAAATGGATGACCAGGGATGCTTTCTAGGTGTCTTCTTATCTCCAACGAAAAGAAGGGTATGTGTTCCCTTTCATACAGGGGATGTGTTCCTTTTCATACTGGTGAATATGGATTCTTCTTAATTCACTAACAATAAGTGTTTTAATGGCTTCAGTTAATTACTGTAGGTGTGCCGATTTTCAGCTTTCACATTGGGACTAATTCTAACCTGAATAATGTCATGAACATAATGATTGTAGTATATCCAGAAAGAAATAATTTCTTCAAAATTGACGGTATCTTTTTCTTCAATCATGCTTAGAAGGTTGTTGTAATCATAATTTGTCGTTTGATGTATATTTTTCCTTTTATTGGATCTACTAATGAATCATAATGATAGGGACAAATGACCTTTTTGTCTTTAGACTCTGTTTTTTCTGCTAGAAGGCTGTATCTAGTCTTTGAAAGTTTGGTTGAGATATTATCTGTTAACTGTTTAAAAGCACAGAACATCCAGTAGAACTTTTTCGTTAACTTATTTAATTAAGAACTGATAAATACTCAGCCTTCTATGGTTAAAGCAAAGCATGAAATATGACAAGGTTTTATTATATGTTAATTCATTTAAACTTTAAAGTTTATGTGAACAGTTCTGTGAACATTTTAAGTGAGATGCAGAAAATATTGCCTGGACAAAAGTTTCTTATATATTTCCCATAATATCATTATGTAACTTGTGACTGCCCAATGGCACGTTATCTAAACACAGACTCTGAGTTAAGACTTTGTAAACCTCGTTTTATAATCTATTGGTATAAGTGATTGAAGATTTTGTTGTTTGAGCTATTGATGGTCATAATTTTTGTTTAATTATTTTCTGATCATAAATTTGTTGTATTTTGACTCTCCTCTTTCCTTTGTATGTCCTTTTTATCTTCAAGAAAAGAGATTTTCAGTGTTGCATTTGATAGTCTCCTTTCTTTAAGAGAAGGAAAAAGAGATTAACATGGACTATTATATTGTAAAGTATTTTAGACCTCTTGTATTTAAGAAATAAATAGTATTATTCTTTTGTCTGTTGTTTTACAGGTTCCATGTTTCCAAAGGAGATGGGCATTTCTGAATTTATGTAATATGCAGGGTGTAAATTTGGAGCAACAACACACCATGAGATGTTAACTTCTTTCTATGGCACCTCTGTGTTGAGAAATTCTTGTCAGGTGCCAGATAATCACCTTTGCATGAACTTATGCCTTGCAAATGGCCACCTTTGCATGAACTTACGCCTTGCAAATGGCCAAGATATCTGAAAGATAGCCATTTTCTTTTACAATTTTTTGATAAAATCAGGCAGGAATTTTTGTAAATCCACGTTATAGATGTCAAACTTCAAGATTTTGGGTGCCCCGGAGGTTTCTGATCCTGCTAAATCCATTTCCATCATTAAAAACTCCATTCAAACATTCCTACTGCTACATTTAACTCCGGCAGAAATTTTTGAAAATCCACTTTATAGCTGTCAAACTTCAAGATTTTGGATGCCCCAAAAGTTTTTAATGGCGTTGAATCTATTTCCACCATTAAATACTGGATTCAAACATTTCCTACTGCTAATTTTTTTTATTTTTTTTTGTTAGATTCAAGCCATTTTTGTCAGTCAAGTCAAATTTGAAGACTAAATAAACTACCAAAAAACAGTTTTCATTTTTTATTAATTTATTCTCACCTGGCTCCAACAACTGTGGTGTCAAGATGAGTTTGATCTTCAGCAAAGTATCTAATTAATCCAAAATCTGCAATTTTGGGTTTGAAATGTTGGTCCAATAAAATATTGCTAACTTTTATGTCTCTATGGATAATGCGAATATATGATTCTTGATCAAGATAAGCTAGCCTAGCAGCAACTCCTAATATAATTTCAAGCCTCAACTACCACTCCAGAAATCTGCCCAAGTTTTCATCTGTTGCAAAATTACAATTCGGTCTCAAATAACTATATTAACTAACTAAACAATAGTGTTTGAAATGTCACATTGACTGGAGCTAAAATCAAGTTTTAGGGTGAAGAAAGATCACCAAATATGAATAGATCAAGACTCTTGTTGGGAAGGTATTCATAAACCAAGAGTCTATCTGTGGTATCCACACAACATCCAAGCAGTTTGACGAGATTTCTATGTTGAACATTGCTTATCAGAGTCACTTCGTTGAAGAAGTCGTTCACACTCTGTTCTTTCTCTGCAAATAATTTCTTCACCGCAACTTCGTTGCCATTTGGTAAAATTCCCTGTCAACATGTCCTCTATATTACTCAGTTTACTCTTTGTATTTCATAACTCTTTGTAGGATAAAAGGAATTCGGATATCACCTTATAAACCGAACCAAAGCCTCCTTCGCCAATCTTGTTTGCTGGGTTAAAATTTTTGGTGGCAGCTCGTAGAGTACTGTATTTGTAATTTAATTTTGATTTGGATATAGCTGTTGACTGTTCAATTGATAGTTTGGAATGCCCTGCAAAATAACCATCACGTTGATGATTCAGGAAATCATGTATAGCAATTGTAGCATTCTACTTCTAGGTTAATGCAACAATTAAATAATATATTGAAAATTCTATTTTAAGTTGTTATTTATGATTTATTTATTTATTTTATTTTTAGTTTTTTTAAATTTAAATATAAGAGGGTTTTTTAGTGCATTATATTAGATATTTTTTTTGGAATTCTACTGAGTTAAGTTATTTATCTATGACCATTTCCATGAGAGGAATTCATCAATAGAAGTTTATTATTTTGTGTGGTCTTTGTAAGGTTAGCAACATGTCCAAGGAAAAAATTCTAGAAAAATCTATAATAAGCCTAATAATGAAAAAAAGTTGGAGGTGGCAATTAATCTAGATACAACTAAAAACAACAATTCTATGGGACCTCATAGTTGGTGGGTGGGATGTTTCCTATTGGCCAGAGTTTGTGCTGAGTGCACAGGGAAGCTATTCAACTCTAATTGACAAGAATAGAAAGTTGCCTTCATCTGATGAGTCAATTTGCAATTCCTTCAAGGCATCAGAGGCAGGGAAGGTAGTTCTGATAATATACAACTCCTCTTCAAACAAGAAGAAGGCTGCAGCCTATAGATACATGGTAAAAAAGAACATAGTCTAGGAGTTCGAGCCTCGCAGTAGATTAGATGTACTTAGAAAGCTTTCTTACATTCAGCAATTAGAAATGTTAGTAGATAAGAATGTGCCATCATGTTGGAGAAGCAAGTTTGTCTCTTTGGAAGCTGGAAATTTTATCTACATATGTGCTACTATATAAAAGTTAATATTGGTAATAATAAAGGTTGGTTGTGTTTCCAGAGCAGATCATCACTGTGAATTCCACAACTTTTCATGTTTGTGATTGATAGGTATATGATATACATGGTAAAGCAAGTATAAATAAAATTTATGAATATTGACCACCCCAAGGCTAGTTAAATTTTTATTTATTGTTTACCCCATACACAAATCTATATAAATAATATTTTTAGTGCGAAAAATGAATATTGTATTAAATTCCTTATCAATAAAAATGTTCTTCGAGGAATGGTCTACATTCAGAGGGTTACCTATATCTAAATGAAACCAGTCTGTTGCCTTTGGCTACATCTTTTCTAAAAGCTCAAACTTATCTTAAAATAGAACTGATTGTTTTCTTTGTCTTTTTGGTTACTATATAGTAAGTATATCATGAATTCAGGACCAATGCAACCCATAGAACCCAAATGAAGGGGGGAGAAAAACTATATTTGAGGGTGAAGCACTTTGTATTATACATATGAACATATTCTAATTTAAGATAATGCAACCAAGTGTATTTAAATGAATGGGATACGAAAGGTGACGGGTTTGGATAATAGATAGAAATTTGGTCAATTATGTTTTGATGTATATATTTGTTTAATTAAATTTTTTATTTCATTATATTAAAAAGCTTTGACCAATTTTATTTCATGGAAATGATAATATTAGATAAATATAAAAATTTTAAGATTAGGGAGGAGTTGAAGTTGTTCACTATCTTATACTTTCACTTTATTATATTTTAAACAAAGATTAATGCTTCTCTCACGAACTAGGTACATATTCCATAGAGGTCATTGAATATGCATTTTGTGGATAGTTTTTTTGAAGGTTTCAGAGGTAGGCATGAAGAGAAAAAAACAATTTTCAAGATAACTCACAAAAGTTGATAAACAAACCACCCATTCTTCCAAAACATTTTGTATTTCCTCTAACTTTATCGCCTACATCACCTTTATCTCGCATGGAAGATGTATCCCCACTCCTCGACATTACTGTGCACCTCTCGGTGCAAATACTAGTATTACTTGATTTTCCATGCTTATGTGGAACATGGTCAAGAGAAGGAACTATAACAACAATGGATTTGCATGAAAGCTTTATAATATTTTCAAACATGAAAGTTGTGATGCGTTACTAAGTTTCTTCATTATTTTATAGATCAATACATGTTAAACCGACTTTACTCCTTGACTGGCATTGCATTCAACATTGTGCACAAGTATGTTTTAAATCTATCAATCAAAAGTATGATTTTATCTATATTTGATAATGCAAGTTGAATACATCATACAATACATAGGAGTGCTATGGCTATGAAGTTCAATATGAAATAATCTATTGATTGCTACTATTACTATTATATAAGGGGTGCTCTTCCAATGGCCATTTATTAGATATTTGAAGAAGGATTTGTGGAATTTGTATTTACTATAAGATTATGTATAGCCGAGTTGCGGACAACTAAGTAGAATTTGGTAGGAAGTTTGAAGTATGTGTAATTCATAATGATCTTGTCTTCTATTCATTGATGACTTTTCAATGTGTGAGTTTTGACCTAAACCATTGCATCATCAATGTGTCAAGGCTCAAAACTCGACCTATATGTCAACTACTTCTTATGATCGTTCCTAGGAACATGAATCCTAAATTTTGTAGGTTTAAAATTTATCACAAGTTTTCTCTATTGTGGTCAAATTTGTGGAGGTTATCTCAAAATTTATTTAAGGTACCATGGATCTAAATTTCTTATGAACTTTCAACACTATAACAAAATTTGGTGCAAATTGTTGATCAATTCTCACTTGGTTAGGGTTATAGATGTTAATGAAAATTTTGTGTGCATGCATGAGAGTTGGGTGCAAATGCACAATGTTGTGTAGCATTAATGTGATAAATATGGGATAGTGCAAAGCATAGTTTTTAAGATTAGTCTAAGTTGACTCGTACCTAATCAACTTAGTCAAGTTGATTGTTGGTTGAACGGTTAATTGTTGGTTCAATGGACATAAGATCTTGTAGGCACAAATACCAAAGGGAAGAATGGATCCCATCATGGGGTACTCTTTGTAATTCTCCACCACTACTACCTTCCATGCTTCCTCAAACTCCTCTCCAACGTCAATATCAATGCGTGTAGTAGCATGAGCAACAACACTACGCTTAGCAGAACTAGAAGAACGCGTTTTCCAAATTGCACGAGAACTACTTCCCTCACGAGTCACCATGTGCCATGCTTGGTCTCGGTGGTTGTCTTCCTTCAAATCCTAGTTCAACTACCATATCTTCATTGGAACCAACACCCCAAACTCCACTAGACAATGATTCACCATTTTGTAGTAGTGATTCGCCATTTGTACTATTGATTTGACATGTTTTTACAAGATAATATAATCTCGTGAGAGATTCGCCAAAAAATTATATATACATATTATATTATTAATAAAATCGCCTTCCATTTTTCCTATGTATCATGGGGATTCGCCCATTTATTATATATATAAATTTAGGGGGGTTCTTAAAATTTTCCCTGGATTTATTATTGTAAAATATTGCAAATATTGGATTATCTTGAGGTTTGAGTGCTTGATGTAGTTGCCTCAACCTAAAAATATTTAAAGGAACTATATCTTTTTCAATTAGACCCTTGGGGTCAATGAGCTACAAAAGAGTAAGGACTTATCGTTATTTTTAAGGGGTTGGCCTAGGCTCACCTATGTATTAACTTCTTTTTGTCAAATGACAAATGAAACTTTGGTTATTGTTGCAAGAAACTAAATTTATCTCTTCTCACTTGTTTATAATGTATATTATTGATCCCAAAAAATTATATCATGTGATAATAAACCTCTACTTGAAGGGTTTGGAGCAATTGTTCAATATTATAAAACTTTACAATGTTTATCTTTGACTAACTTTCTCACGAACAAGGCCTTTCAAGGTATTCTAAACAAATACCTAGAACAATCATTGCCAATATTATGTGCTCCCTCTTTATTGACATCCATGGAAGAATGTTATTGTTGATAACAAAAATAGGTGCCACTTAGTAAGTAGATTTGATATCTCGAAATGGATTGACACCGCGAGCTACCAATGAAAGCTTAAGATTATAGAGAAACCAATGACCCCTTAAACAATAAGGAAGTTATGGGATAACACCAAACTCATTCAAGGAATTTATCTAGGGTTGGTACTCCACTTAGGGTTTCAAGTTGGTAGTTTAAGATTCCATGGTCCTAATGAGCATAACATATAGAGAGGAATAGATAACCCATTTCTATAAGAATTGGATCCTTGTGCTTTAGGGTATCTATGAAGACAAAACCATATTAAATGAGGTGGAGATCATCTCCAACAACTTGGCCCATGCAATAGGTAAGTTACAGAATCATTTCCTTGGTGAATGTTTCAAATTATTTATGTTCTCCTACCTATTGGATTGTTAACTATGTTATTTTAACCCATTCCCTAACATCTCCTTTGGGTTGGATCTAGAATGTATCTTGAAATCAATGTATTTTTGCTAAAATATTTAGAATTTGAAGCATATTCACTACTATCCTAGGATTTGTAATGAATTTATTGCGCCATTCTATACTTATCTTTGAGAAGGAGTGCCTCGAGTTCTCCTCCACAATTGTGGCTTCCTTGGAGTTGATTGGTAATAGATATATAACTAAGAATGGAAGCTACATACATGACTATGGAGCTACTAAGCCTCATTGTTCCTTTCCAAATCATAATTTATACATGCTATTTCGAAAGTAAATAACCTACCAAACTACTCTATATGGCCTCAACATTACCATGAAGATTAGGGTGAATAGATAATGCTCTTGTTATCTTATTTTTTTAGTGCACACACCTTCCATGATTTTGGTCACATAATAATTTTGGTTAGAGGGAAAAAATATTATCATATAGATATGGAACCATCCACAATGCATGACCTATTCTTGTATCTATTTTTTTTTATTTAAATGTTAATGATATTTCTTACATGAATTTGTTGAAATGTTGGCATTACTAGAAACAAATTGAATCGGTACAAAATTATTCATTGTCTCTTGCATATAAAACAAAGGAAGATGCCATTGCAATATTTTTTGGGCCTAAGAGGAGGGATAATGTACATGTGGTTGGCTTCGGAGTCACTCCAACTAAATTGTTTAGAAAAGAGCATGCTTACAAGAAGCAATTGCATAATACAAAAGAGAAATTGAGATAAAAAGACAAGGAACTTGGAAGATAGAAAGAAGTTGTTGAAGAATTAATGAAATGGAACGTTGCCATGGAGACGCGAAAAGAAAATGGTCAAGTTGATCCAAAACTAACCAACAAAGTAATAATTACATGTGTATACTATTTGATTTTTTATGTACGGCATATTTGAAGATTGGGATTTTAAAAGCGCAATGTAAATATGAACATGATTGTATTGTTGTAGGATGTGTAATAATTGAAACATCATTTTTTTATTGTAACACTTCATCTTCTGATTTCATGGTATTCATACAAAATATTTATTTTTTAGTTAATGCATACCCTTACAAAAATTTATACCAAAAAAATTACCTTAACAAAGTTATGCCAATCATGTGTTTTCACCCCACCGAAGTCACCTTTATTCATTAAGATATTATTTTTTTTTGAAGAAAAACATGTTGTAAATTTAATTATTCTAACGACCTCTTTTACATCATTGATTTTTTCTCTGTTAATAACCATGGAATATTATTATAATTTCGACCTCCATTGTTATTTGATCGGTCGATCACACTTTTCATTGCATGATTCGATTTCTCAATGTCAGCACAAATTTTGACAATTTATCTCTATCATGCGCACAATCTATGATTCGCCATAACATTTCTGTCACATTCTTCCCAATATGCATTATATCAAAAAAATGAGCTATTTTTAGGTCCTCACAGTAGGGAAACCTCGTGAATTGAGAAGGATAACATTTCATTCCAGGTGGAAGTACAAAATTAGTACCTTCACGACACAACCTTGATATTAAAGAATAAAATAAATCAGAACAATAATTATCAAATACAATAAAATAAATTCAATAATTAAAACAAAAATTCAAAAAATTACATAAAAAATTAATATATATATATATACATATATAGACAAATTACGTACCTTGACGATTATTAATTCTGTTATATTCCAACTTCCAAAACCGAGGTGTCTTTCTTCGTGGTTTTAATCCAGTTTCTTCTTTATCATTGAAAAGATGTTTTTTAGTAGTACGATACTTATGGTTCCTATAGAGGAAGTGCCTACACTCATCAAAACCATCTTTTCTAAATATCTCGAACGATGATACTTCATCTTAGGGCCACAAACTGGACATGCAAATCTACCCTTTGTTTGAAGACCTGCAATAGATGGATCAATGAGATCATTTTAAAAACATGAAATATGGTATATCTAATTTAAATAATTATATATTGTATTAAAGTGCAACGAAATATTACATACCAAAAAAATGTGTTAGTCCCGGGGCATCATGAATTGTCCATACAAGCATTCCACGACATTGAAATCTCTTCTTCTTGATTGGTTTAGTGATGTCATACATAGTGATGCCATGCCATAACTTTATTAGCTCATCGACAAGAGGCTCCATATATACATTGATATATTTGACCTGGTACTTACCCAATTGTTCAAAATTAGGGTACATAATTACTACCATGATATGTATATATAAGTAAATAAATAAAATATATTATGCAAACAACGAGACAAATGAAAATGCTAAATTCGAAAAAATAATGTATCAAATGCATGGAATAATCATAGTCAACATTATGTGCTCCCTCTTTATTGACATCCAAGGAGGAATTTTATTATTGATAACAAAAATAGGCCACACTGAGTAAGTAGACCTAAGCTCTCCGAATCGGTTAAAACCATCAATTGCCAATGAAAGCCTGACATTATGAGGTTCATTTTTAAAATCTAAATTATATTTTTCCTTGATTTCGCTAAATGCAGAACCATCTGTAGACATTCGAAGAACACCATCTCCACTTCTAATATTTTAATGGTAATCCATAATCTGTTCTATGCTCTTACACCTGAACGTTCACTACAAACGTGTAGTTATGGGAATATGACAAAGAACCTTTTGAGGCACCTTTTTTGTTATTTGATCGGTTAGATATCCATTGGTACCACATTTCGGACATTCTGTTTTCGACGCATGTTCTCCATAATATATAATATCATCTTTAGGACACGCATCTATAGTGTTATATTCCATTCCAAAGGCTTTCATAATAGCACGTAAATCTCAATATGTGCGAGGTAAAGTATTTGGCGATGGTAGCAAAAATTCACCCAACAATCTACAACATAAAAAAAAACTAGTTAATGTAAAGATTATTAATCATATATAAGTATTGAATTATTATTTTACACGTTTATTACAACTAAAAAAAGGGAAAATAATCAACATTTACATATATGTGATCATATATACATATTTCATACTTTAGGATCTGTGTCATACATCTGTTCGAAAAATTATTCGTAACCTTTAAGTTCACCAACAACAATGTAGCGGAGACAAGAGTTGCATTTGAGTGTTCAAAAAGTCGTTCATTTGGCGTTTCAATCAGAGGTACATCATAAACACCATCACTATCTCCACCATCATCATCCGACTCACCATACAAGTCTTGGAGCATTTGATTTGTCCCATCATTGTGAATTGTGTCATTATTGTCATCATCTAGCTCCATGGGATCATTAACATCATCTTCATCATTCACTTCATGTTCTTCACCTTGTACAACATCATTTCTAGTACTACTTGCTACAATATTCTCTTGTGGTGCAACATCATCTAATATACTATTATTTAGTTGTTAAAGGTTCTGCAAAAAGTTGGGGGGAAACTGTGCCTTTGTAAAATTTATAGACAATCATTAAACATTAGTGCGTATATAAAAAATATTAAAATAATATAAAATTTTACTATATAATAAAAATGAAGATAGATAATGAATATATATATATATATATATATATATATATATATATATATATATATATATATATATATATATGTTATGGCCTAAATCTACATCAGGCTGAGAAAGGCAGAATCTAGGGTAACATCAAACCACACTTACAATGGTGGCTAGCCCTAACAGATCGGGAGAGGGCTCTCTCCTTGTCAATATCAACAAAAAATGATCAGTGAGGTTTGATATGACTTTAATGAAGACTGATTTTAGGCTAGGTATGTATGCAAAAGAGTCTTGATTGAATTTAATGATATTTTGTTGGCTCAAGAGGAAAGGCAAATTTGGGTCTGTGGAATGAGGCTCAGTTGTGCAGATATCTGAATGGGGCAAGGTAGGAAATTGATTTGACACTTAAATTTGAAATAAATGGAGAGTTGAGATAGGTGAGGAGTTGAAGAGGGCAAGAAACCTTCATGGATCCTCTTCAAACAGCTGAAAACATAGAAAATTAAACAAACCCTAGGTAGAGCACTGCAAATTTTAATGAATTCTACCTTTATCCTTGTTTGTTTAAGTTAAGAAGAAATAAGAGAGAAAATGGTATACATAAAACACCAGTAGACTTACATTTACAGAGAGAAACACACTATCAAAGCAAAATGCCACATGAATCCCATAGAGTGCTGCAAACCCTGGTCTATTCCTTTGCCAAACTGCAGAGATGAATGTACAATGATGCTCAAAGCATTCCCAAAAGTCCAACCATGCTAATGACTGAAAAACCACAAGATATAGACAAAAAATAACTCATCCTAGCCTCTAGGGGTTGAACTCATAATTTTAGGAGCTATTCCAAAAAAATCTAAACTGAGAACTAGAAAGTAGGCAGTGGAACAACTTGCCTCTAAAAACTAGGAAACTGATTCATTCAGTTGCAAATTACCTTTTGATGGATGAATCTACCTCTATGAGTGAAAATTTAGCAAAATTACATCAAAATCCATCATGTTACATTTAATTACATCATGATTTTTACAACTAGAAGGAAAAAGTCAAACTGTAAAAAAAACTAGGCGAAAAATAGAGTTTTTGACCAAAAATGAGCAAAATCCTCCAATGCGTCGCGCCTGATTTCCCTATGTGTCACACCTATTTGCAGCTGATTTTGGAAGCCTTCCTAGTGTCCAAATTTGCTCCAAGTGGGCTTGTTGGAAATATCTACCTGTCTAATTTCCAACACAAGTGGAATTTTTGAATTTTTATTCCATTTGCCCCTCCAAAACTGAGTTCTCCCAAGACTGCTTCCTATGTGTCAAAAAAGGGGCAGAAAGGTCATTTTTGGGGTGTTTTTGACCTTTTTGGAAGCCCAAAACCTGTCAAAATTTCTTGGCCATTTGTAGGCATGCATATTTTTCCATGAAAAGTCCAAAATTCTGAGTTTTCATCAAAAGGATTCCCCCATAAAAAGTGAGTGCCAAGTGGCGCGACACATAGAGCAGAAAAGTCTATTTTTAAGGCCAAAAATTTCAAAAATTTCAAAAATGTCCCAAATTTTTTGAAATTTGGGCTAAGTGTTCTCCATCAAGTGCTGTGTTGGTCCAAGGAAGCCTCAGCCAATGTCTGGAGTTTATCATGCTCTTTTCGCCTCCTCGATGCCTTCTTCAACTTGGCCTTCAAGATCTTGATTCTTGCTTTGCACACCATATTTATTGACAAGTAGTGGTATGCCATGTTCCTTAACATGTTTTTATAATTATTGGCCTTCTCTAGCATTATTTTCCAAGTGCAATTTTTTCCTTTCAAGCCAAGATTCATGATCGACTCAATCTCTTGCTCATACCCATGATCACTGTCTCTTTCCATTGTTTTCCTTTGGTTTTGAAAAATGTGGTTGTACATGGATGGTTTTGTGGATAACAGTGTGAAAATATGGTGGAGGAATGAAATGGGTAGAGTGTATGGAAGAGAGTGTAAAAATGTATGTGTGAACAGATTTTAGGGATGGGAGTAAGAGTTTTAGGGATTTTTTAGTTAGGATTTGGGAAAATGGGAATTGGGGGTAGAGGTGAATGAATTTAGGGATATGGGGGATAGGTAAATGGTTTGATGAAACTAGAAAATCAGTGAAGGAAGAAAAAGGTGAGGGAGTGATGGCCACAAAAAACCAATTTACAAACCCTAGGCAATCATGTCTTGAGCAAGGAAGTAGGGTTTGAAATGTTTTACTAAATCATCATAAACATCTTAAGACACATTTTCATTGGAATTTGAAGATTTTTTTACTTAATTTGGACCGGAGGAAACCAAGAAAATTGAGAATTTGAATGAATTTGTGGTGAAAATGGTCATAGCCTTCATGGCCGCGCCACAACCTAACTATATGCCTTTTTTGCAGAGAGACTTTTTTTAAGCCTTCTGTCCAAATTGGGCGTGTAATAGGTCGTTGGAAAGATATTGGAGTCTACTTTCCAACACAAGTCGAATTATGCAATTTGGATTTCATTTACCCTGTCAAAAATCAAATCTCCCAACACTAGTCAAAATGAGCAGAATGAGGCTGCCTCAAGGCAGAGCGCTGTTGCAGTCAACTTTTGAAGGTCTTCCTCAACTTCAAATTGAGATCATGATAGCTCATTGGAAATATATTTGTGTCTAGTTATCATTTGACTCATCAAGAAAGTCATTTGGCCAACCAAGCTAGGAGAAAACTTGATTTTCCCAAGGTCACTTCAGAGGTGCATCAATTCTCCTGAGGCAACTGTATTTTTGAAATTTCTCTAAAACCATGACACCTGTGTAAAAATTGAAGGATTTTTTTCTTACTTGACCTATTTTGGACAAAAACCTCTCTCAATTTTCCCAAATTCATCTTTTATTACTCAGAAACATCATTGGAGTAAAACCTATCTCGATGTGTGGAACAAGGGATTTGTCGAAATGAAGTGAAATGAAGAGGATAAGGGGCTTCTAAATTCTTGAGAAAATTTTTGGAAGTAGGGAGGGATGTTAGGAAGTAGGGAAAAGTGTAATTTCAAATATTGAGTGAGGGGAAGGGGTCCAAAAGGGCAAAACACAGGCCTAGCCTAGAAAATTGTCAAGTTGTAGCAAGAAACTAGGGTTTGTGCGAAAATGAGGAATTTGAGGGATATCAGTGATGGGAATTGTTTGATAAGGTACATTAAGGATAAGGAAAGGTGTATGAACATCAGGATACAATTTTTGTTGATGATTTGACCATCCAAGAGAAATTACCTTCAAAACCCTAGGAGAAGGAAATGAACCTTACCTAGGCACAATTGAAGCATGAAAAAGGTGTAAAATGACCCATTGGAACCTGACATGATGATGACAACCTCTGAATGATGGTACACTGAGCTGAATGGTGACATGGACCTACATTTGGACAACTTTGAAAAGAGTGAAAACAAACCCTAGACCTAATACCTAGTGACCAAATTTTACTTGAAGACTCACTGAAATGACAAAATTTGACCTTGACACCTTAAAATCACTTTGTAAGTATAATATTTGCTTCGACTTGAGAAGGTCAAAGACTGATACTAACATTGGCTCCAATGGGGATGGTAGCTCCTTGAGGCCAAGAATGGCAGATCTTTGAAAGCGTATAAAGGTTTGACCATTGGGCAATGGAGCCTAAAATTGCCTAAACGTATTAATATAAAGCGTATCTTTGAATACCTTAATGAGTCCATACTAATTCATCAATATGGAGAAGGTGATTCTTTACTTCAAGAGTGCATCAGTCAGTTTAATTATTCAGAGCACGTCATGAAGATGTAGCCAAATATCAAATGAAAGTAACACCCTTGTAAAGAAACCTAATTACAGTTGACATCAATGAAGATTAACCTGACCATACTTGAAAAACATCAACCGTGATGCTAAGAGGTTAAAGGACTCTTTCCAAGAAATTCTCTATAGATTACCAACTGGGACTTGAAAATAATGACTCCTATCCTCTACAATTGGTGATCTTAAAGCAATCGAAATGAAGTCGAATTCAATGAATGTAACTTAAAAGAAATGGTGAAAGCAACTTAAAAGAAACGAAATCTGGAAAGGAACAACAACATGTAACTATAACTCATCTGTTTGCTAATCGAAGATTATGAATAAATAATGAATAGAAATGGAACAGCAACATGAAATGAACAACAATTACAATTCTAACATAATCAAGCAACTAGATTTCCATGCTTCAATCCTGTCAACAGCCACTTACCACGCAACAATCAATTATAACAAATCATAAACTGATGGAACAACAACTCAAATCAGATACAGAACAACAAAGCTTTATAATGATAACAAGATAACTGAACGACAGATGTGCTTCTTGTAAAAGATGAAATAGCAATGACTCTGTATTTGATCTAACAACAATAAACCAATTCTGTAATTGCAATAAACATTAAACACACTTCACACAACAATAAGCAAGGATTAAAAATACAAACAGTGAAGTGATTCCACCAGAGCCGGGCCCTTAGCACCAGTGAAATACTGCTGGGCTAATTCAGAACTTTAGAAGATGGCTGAAACGCGTGTCTTATATTAAACCAACATGAAGTATTACAAAGAAGGTTCTCTCAAAGCCGAGAGTTAATAAAACATTATATTAGAGAGGAAATTTTTAAATGTAAAGCCTTTCGACTAACTCACTGACTTCAACAACACCGTCCCTTTGTCACTGAAGGACATTGCTTTATATATCAAATCTCGATGGACAAATCGAGGAATAGGATGAGTTTGAACAATGATCCCTCAGGATCGAAGGATCCTGAGGGATTCACTCCTCTTCGTTTAGTCATCATCTTGTTTACTCTGACCGGGGTTGAGCTGTCCCCTATCTTTTCTGGGCTATTCGTTCAGATCTCCTTGCCTTTGGCTGGATATGGTTCAACGCTGATGGAGCAGCAATTATATTATTTTCAACCCCGCCTTTGGTACAACTTTTCACCTCGTCGAATTCCTGTTTTGTCAATCAAAAAGTAACCTTTAGTCATCTTTTTGTACTAAACATAAACCTTTCCAATTCTATTGTAATTCTTATGATAAATTACCTTTCCAAGGAAAAAAGGAGTATATCTATGGTAAAAGAATGAGTAAATACATAGTAATTTCATACCTTTTTCACTGCCCAACATACCCCCCTGCTTAATCTTTTTCATGCCCTCATGAAAACTATAGTTCACATGGAGAGCAGTCAAAGAATAAGTTGGATAAGGTTTGTCATCAACAAGCCTAAAACCACGTAGTGCAGCTAATTCCTCAAAAACATGTTCTGTCTGTCCTTCAGGAAGTTCATAAATAGCGTTGTAGTCCAAAGCAGGGTACCATGCAATAGGGCTGCGGAACCTACATCCTAACCAATATGGTCTTTCTTTTAAAATGAGATGGCTATAGGAAATCAAGCGGTCTACAGCTAGCCCAAAGTTTCTATAATTAAATGGTTCCCTATTTTGCACATTCTGATTTGAGGTTCTCCACCGGACCTTGGCTGCTATATAAGCTTGGTTTCTAATGGATGGAAAATAGTCTGTTCCATTCAAAATAATTGATTTGTGGACAGGTCCCAGGGTTCGAGTAACACCTTCCTTTGTCATCAAAATTTTCTGTCTAGCCCAAAATTGAAGTGGGTCCTGAGGTTCACTTCTGACCCATAGATCTAATTCATTTTCCTGCCTTTGAAAGACGTTATAGGCTTTAAGCCATTTTAATTGATTTACAGCAAAGGAAATGAATGCCTGAAACTGAACATCTCCAATAAAAGGGCTAGGGTTTGATTCACAGTCATTTTCAAGTATTAGATTATGCAAGTAAAATTCACACAAAAGGCATTGTACTTTGATCCCATAAAGTTTGCAGCATGATATAAATTCATTTATGGTTTTTAGCTCTATGGATTTCCCTGCCCTAATTGCCTTGATCTTTAATTGTAAATATATTTCTAGTAAAAACAAAGCATAGTTTTTGGCAGGGCATCTACAGGCTAAGACATCAGTATACAAGGAGTAGAGAGTGTCCATTTGATTGTAGGCTAGTTTTAGTTGGTTCATTACCTTGTCAGCCTTTACCTCTGCTTTCTGACATTTTTCATAAGCTTTAGATTTTGCTTCATGAATAATTCTCATTTGTTGCTACAATTCCTGATATCTCTTTCTTGAGACAGTATCTTCCTCCAATCTCTGCCTTTCTATTCGGACCTGTGTCAATTCTTCTTGAAGTCTGACCAATGTCGGATCACTAAAAGTGTGCTGACTACTAGATTGCCTATTTTCACTTAGAACAGGTTCCTCTGGAACAAATTGTGTTGGAACAGCCGTTTGTTGCTCTGCATCCTCATAATTAGGCTCAGGTATGGTTTCCTCTGTAACTTGGGGGTTCCTATTAGCGGTCACCTTTCTCTTTTTCGAACTTCTTTTGATAGCAATGCTTCTTCTCTTAGGGGCTCACTTAGGCATATGTTTCATTCTCAGAACCCTAATGGTTTTCCTGAGCTATTCTACTAGTTTATGAAGCTTTATTCGTTCCCTGCGAAGCTTCTCAATCTCAGTTTTTTTCCTCTTCTTTCTTAATGAAACAGCCGCTCCTTTATCTGAACCTGTTTGCTCAATAGAGTTTTGGCCTATATCAGCCGTGCCTTCAGTAAAATTCTCTTCTTGATTTTCTCCTTGGGGTTCTTCTTCTACATTCATACGCCCTTGGCTAAATTCTCCGGGAATCATATTCTTAGTTAACTCTGCAGTCTCCTGGGGGCTTCCAGCTTCGGTGCTCTCTTTCTCCTGCTCACGCCTCTCAGGAGAAGCAACCCTAGCTTCGCTAGGGTTTTTTGTTTCATTCAACATTTCTCCAGTTGTTTCTTTATCGATAGCAGAGTACTCTGGTAGTTGATTAATATCAATATTGAGGTCCAAGGGGCTATTAGGCCATGCATAATCACTCATATTGGCCAGAATCTGGGCCAATTGATCTTCCTGTAAAGGGCTTACGATAACATTTTCGGGAGGGTCTATTCCTTCCTTATCGCTTCTATGATTGTCCTCATCCTCCTCACAGGTATGATAACTTCCTTCCTCCTCATCCGAATACCGAATTTCTCCTTCAACTTCTTCTTCCTTAGTATTTCCTTTGATTTCTTCTTCCTCATTATTTCCTTCCTCTGCACTGGATTGTTTTTCACTACCGGTGTGGCAAATTATTTCTTCTTCGTCCGAGTAGCGAATTTCTCCTTCCAATTCATATTCCTCCCTAGTATGAGGGCTTACTTCCTCCAATTGTGGAGGTTGTTCATCCTCTGAGCTGTGAAATTCCAGGGGCTGGCTGCTGCTACCCGAAAGTCCTTCCACCATCCTCCTACTTTGTTTTTATCAAAGGGACTGTCTATGAGTAGAAGGCTCAGCTATTGAGCTGGCCATCCTCTTCTATTTTGGAGCAGGTAGAGCTAACCCTCCGTCAATGGAAAATATTAACTCTTCCCAGCTGGTCTATTGCTGGGCGAGGCTACGACTCACTATTAATCGAATTAGAAAATGGTGGTTGATCACCATATCTGCATGCTAAGCTTTTCTTATACCACGAGCAGTATCATGCAACAAAGAATTTTAAAATGCAGGAAAATTAATGGTGCATTTCTGTTTTAATACAGCCAGTAGTTTAAGGTGGCGAGGTCTTACCACATCCTTTCTTCAGTCGCACGTTATTTAAGCCTACACAATCTTGGCCAACTCTATCCATGGTTCTCCTAATGACACTAGCTGGACTCCTTTACCTTTGATAACTAACGTCTGTCCGTCATCTTGAAAAATATTCATGGCTTCTCAAATCCTAATCTTTTTGTGAGTCCAAATAGTCCCTTGCACGGGGATTCTAGACACCTCTGCAATTATCTTGTTGGATATAGCTATATGTATTCCTCTAACCATGGAGGATCCTTCCTGCAGGTTCAATAAAAATTCGGTGGCCACTGCTTCATGGGGTTGCTGCATCCTCATGAAATATGTGATCCACCCCAGTATTTCTAAAATTTCTCATGCAGCATCAAAGATGATCAGCACCTGTGGTTCACTGCGAATTGGCCGTCCTCCCATCTCTGCGCCTTGTTAATTTTCTTCAACACACAGTAATCACAGTGGAACAACACAACACGGTTCGTTGAAAATTTGTTATTTCCTAAAATGCAGGGATTTGGTTCAAATACAGGTAAAGAAATATTGGGGTTTGATCTGCATGCAGACATCTGTGCCCCCCAAATGAATGATAGGTCATCCTCGACCGTCAATTGAGAGAGGCAAGTGTGGGATAGCAATGGTACAGCAGTAAAAAGCAGGCGTAATTATGATACATTCAATCAAATTATAGAAACTACTAAAATCAATGCATGTGATGAATCGGTAATGAATAGAAAATCATTTTGTAATGATTCAAATATGAGGAGAAGGGACAGCATAAGATAAACATAAGTAAAATTGCATTATTTACCATTTCAAACTAATATGATCGATTTGTAATGATTTTCATGTATAATAGGTTCGGAGGTAAAGGTAAAGGATTCATATTTTCATTTGACATTTAAATAGAGATATAGGAAAAGGGTTAAATATAACTATTGATGTGTATAAATGTGACTCCAATACCATCAGCAGAGCTCTGTTTCCCACAGGTGTCCATAACCTTGACAGAGTTGCTTTCTTACCCACGGAACCATTGTCCTTTATTTATGCTGAGGAAGTGCTTTTTGTTGAATATCATGACGGAGGCCATTGTGCTGGCTTGGTGACCAGATAAACCACAATGCCATTCACCGGGAAGAAGTGAAAGGTGGGCAGGTCGGCTCGTGATGAGACCTCCTGTTCCAAGGAATTCTTGATTTTTTCAATTGTCTATTGGACCATTTCCCTGGTTTGGTGGCCATGATGGGAATGCCACTTCACTGTCTTCCCTATGATCATGGTAGGTTGGCTCTTGATGAGACCCCCTATCCTCCCTCTGCACAATCATTATTAATAAAATATGTAAATATACTTCTTTTTTTTTTCATAAAACACTTTTCCTCAGTTATTCATAAGGGATGGCTCAACACTCCTTAAGAGTAGGGATGGTGGAAGAAGTCTGAACATCTCAATAGAAAAAAATATGCCCTTATTCCTATTCCATAGATAAAAATCAAAGAAAGTTATAGCATATAGGAAAGAACCGGTCATGATAAAGATAATCGATCAAATTAATTCAATGGTAATAAAATAGCAAAGTTATGTTATTGATCATGCCCCTTTTTCCTTTTTTTCTTATCATTACTAGACAATTTCCTTAAAAATGACGATTTCTTTTGATTTGCTGATTACAGTAAGCTTTAATTTGTATGATTGTATATAAATGATGTATTTGCCTTTAGAAAAGTGATCAAAAATTCAAAATGCTGGCTTAAAACAAAAAAAACAATCCACTCAAAAAGGTGTTGTTCCTTTAAAAAGAACAGCAAAAACAATTTGCGGAATTGCTGTTCCTTTCGAAAGGAACAACAAAAATACTCTACGGAAGTGTTGTTCCTTTAAAAAGGAACAACAAAAGCACTCTACGGAACTGCTGTTCCTTTCGAAAGGAACAACAAAAGTGCTGTTCCTTTGGAAAGGAGTAGCAAAACAAACGAACTAAACATATTTTTTTCTCTTTTAAAGAAACCAAATTTCATGAAACAAACGATGAAGAAATAAAGAAGTGATATTAACAGATTTTTATTTATTTATTTTAAACGAGTTTCATAAAACAACAATCAAGAAAGCGAAAAATGATTTATGTACAAAATTAAAAAAAGAATGATTTAACAAACTGGTGCCGAGGAGGAGTTCTCCCCTTCAACGAGAATTTCCATGGTAGAATCTTCCCGTAACTGTTGGTAAAAGGATTCTCGGGTAAGCGGTTTATGATACAATCGTACTCGATAAATGTTTACCTTAAAGGAATGTCCAGATCCGTCAATGGTAACTAATGTAATAGTGCCATTATCATGCACTTTTTGTATTTCATAGGGTGCAAGCCATCGTGTCTGGAGTTTTCCTGGGAAATCCTGGAACCTAGAATCATAAAGGAGTGCCCAGTCTCCTTCGTGGAAGATCTTTTCTTTGATATGGGCGTCATGCCATTTGGCTCTCTGTTGTTGAATTAATGCTGTGTGCTAAAGAGAAGAGAGCCTAATTTCATCTAGCTCATTAATTTGCTGTAGTCTTTTAGCCTGGGCTTCATTCAGATTTAGATCCACCTTTTGAGCTGTTCTTAATGTTTGAATTTCAAATTCTATAGGAAAGATGGGTTCTTTTCCAAATACCAATTGGTATGGTGAATATCCTGTAGTAGGTCTCCACGTTGTTCGGTATGCCCACAATGCTTCTGGAAATTTGTAGGCCCAATCTCGGCTGTGTGAGGCAACGATTTTTGTTAATATAGATTCGATTACTTTGTTCGTGCTCTCTACTTGGCCATTGGCCTGTGGGTGATATGGAGTTGTAATCTTGTGCTGAATGTGGTAGTTTTGCAATGTTTCAGCTAATTTATTACCTACAAACTGTGGTCCTCCATCTGTGATTATGTCCCTTGGGAGGCCATAGCGCACAAAGATTTGGAAAAGAAACTGTATTATAGAGTCCTCTGTAGCTTTTGAAAGAGCCTCTGCTTCAACCCATTTGGTGACATACTCAGTTGCAACTAGGATGTATGTTTTTTGGTTTGATGGGGGGCTAATAGGACCAAAAAATTAAAGGGCCCAACGTTCAAATGGTTCAATCACTAGTTGAGGGTTCAAAGGCATTTCATCAGACTGCCCAGGGCGACCTGCCCTTTGGCAGCTATCACAGGCTTGAACGAATTTTTTAGCATCTTTAAAGATGGTAGGCCAATAATAGCATGTTCGTAAAACTTTATGGGCAGTTCTACGATCTGCAAAATGTTCGCCACACTGTCCATCATGGCATGCTTTCAAGATGTCAAATACCTCATCCTCCCTAACGCATCTCCTTATTTGCATATCTGCACCTGTATGAAATAGGTAGCCGTAGTGTCCCTTCTTAGTGAGATAGCTTTGATGACACTTAGAGATGGTGATTTTTATATAATGATATAATATTATGTATGAAAGACTTATGTACATGCTTATATGCTATGACCTGGTTTAGGTCACTTGGTTGTTGTGTACTTATGATAATATCTATGGTTGCGTACACAAGAATTGATTTTGGTTAAGAGCATATTAGCAATGTTTTCTCTTTTGGTATCCTATTTTGGACATAGGTGTATGACATGAATGGTGATTCAAAATTGAGACACAGATTCATGGATGATCATGGTTAGATGGAACATATGGTTAATTATGATTTATGGATGATACATAATTTGTATGATTATATGTGCATAATATCGTACTAAGCATGATGTGGCAGGGGACTTGGTCATTGCCAACAAGGATGCTCAAGTTATAAATGACCGTGGAAGTCATTTCTCCAAAACCAAAATGACTGTGGAAGTCATGCACAATATTTGGTAAAATTTGAATAAGTTAATTATGAAATTCATTCGATTTATTTGATCAATGAGATTGTGATGTGTGCAGGTCTTGGAAGAAGACCTTACCAACGAACCATCAGATGGGTATGAGCTCACAATCAGTACCTTAAGGTGAAGCGCGGAGTTTCAAAGCAAAGTAGATGAGAAGCCATGGAAATTAGGGCGCGGAGTCCTAAATCCATGAAACATAAAGACGTGGAGTCTTGGATATATAATAAAAGGATTAGGGCGCGGAGTCCTAAATCCATGAAATATAAAGACGTGGAGTCTTGAATCTATAATGAAATGTTTGGGGCGCGGAGTCCTGAATATTTAAAAAGATCAAGGTGTGGAATCTTGGATCTTTCGAGTAGATCAGGGCGTGGAGTCCTCAATCTACTAAGGCACAAAGATGCATACAATAGGGGTGTGGAATCCCTATTATCCAAAATACCACTCATGGGCAGCTCACATATGAATTTCCTTAATAAGATCTCATTCCTAACAATTTTGGAGTGACTTTCTAAAAATAGAAATTCATGTCTACTATTTCAAGTATGACTTTCCAAAAATAGTAAATCACCTCCAATCAATGGGTAAACAAGTATACTTGAAGGAAAATCACTTAACTTATGATTAATCAATTGTAATAGTTCAATCTCGACTTAATCCTCAATATTATTAATATTATTAATATTATTATTATCTTTTATGAGACTATGATATTATTATTAAAAAGGAATTATATCTCCTCAATCACTTCACACCTCTCTCCTTCATGACTCTCATGGCTCTATGTAACTCTCTCTATTTTAAATATTACATTACACTCTCTTTTATGCACTCATCAATGAATGGCATATTCCTCTTACACTCATTAAATATATGTCATAAAATATTCCTCTTACGCTCATTAAATATATGTCATAAAATATTCCTCTTACACTCACTTTAATGCATATGCTACACTCTCCTTAAATAAGGCATGCATACCTCTCCTTAATGGCATAAGTTACACTCCTCTAAATGGAATACAATGCATGCATATTAATCCTCCTTTATGACAAGAATTGTTGCTCCTCCTATATATGAGTCTCATGTATTCTCATTTGAGGGGAGGAGGGGGTAATGCCAAGAGTGGAAGAGACTTGAGGAATATTGTGAGAGGGAGAGATATGGAGAGTATCCAATTACTTCCAAAACAAATCTGAATTTCTTACAAATATACTAAGTATCTATTGAGGTTGAACATGAGTGGTATTTAGAGGAAGTGAAAACTATATTCCTTAGTTTTCCTTGCATCTATCTCTCTACTATTGTATTTTGGTACTGTTTGTGAGTTTTTACAGCTCGGGGGTTCCAGGGGGAGGAGTTCTCCCTGGATATGGTTGGGTGGAAAACCGGATGGTTCAAATGAGTTGGTTAAGGGATCGAAGGTGGATCATATTTTCAATGATTGGAGCTGAATATCTCTTCAGGTATAATTTCCATTGTCCTAAAATTATAGTATAGCTTTAGCATAAAATAAAAAGTAGACATTTAAATTGTTGTAAGCATCTAATTTTGGTTTAGGCTTATGTTATCTAGAATATTATTGATTAGTTAAAAATGAATACTAGATTAATCTATATGTATGGATGTTTAGATCTCAATATTGGAGTTATTATTGGTGTAGTTTATGGTACTAATCTTGGTATTGTAGCATTTGAAAAAGGAAAGCCAAATATTGTTGAAGCTAATTGCAATAAATTTATTCCAAAGGACTTGGGTAAGTATTTCATGATTTATGGTTTTGTTTCAAATAATTAATAGATGCATGTTTTATAAATGGTTTTAGGATAATTTGCAAAGTGTTTGACAAAATCTGTGAATGAGTAATGTTATCAATTTATTTATGCATGAATAAGTGCTAACTTGCAGCTTACATCAGAAGTAAGAAAATAGACATGTATCCAAAATATACTTGGAGGAATTACATAATCAACCCTTAAAAGAAAATGCAAAAATAATGGCAACTAAAATATAGTTTGGAAGATCAAATGCTTGAGGTAAGTTGGAGATAAATTTCAGTTATGGCTTATGTTTCATATTCTTATTAATAATTAAATGTTTTGTTATTCAAGTTGTTGTAATAGTACTATCAGAATTTTGATAGAAAGCCTTAATGGCTGTAGCATTCAGGGCTGCCATGTGTTTGTCAAATTGTAACAATTGGTTCAAAAAGCTTGTCAAATCATATGAATTAGTTTGTGGATGGTAAAATGTTTTAAGGACTCATATGGTGGATTTAGAAATGTGTGATTTCAATGAGCATATCTTAGTAGCATAACTTTGGGTTGTTTTTCCTCATGTAGAGGTGTAGTTGTAAGTTTTCATTCCATATGTTTGACAAAAGTCATAAATGAAACATTTAGGCTATAAATTTTGTTGTTTTCAAGAATCGCATTTCTGGGCGTTTTGAATTCGATTCAGCCCAACATCAGGGGGTATCCGTGCCTAATGGTCATGTAACCCCTGATTTCATTCCAAAAAATACTTTTCAGAACCCAGATCGGAAATCTGGGCGATTTGGCAGATTGCTGCTCTGAGTTATGTGCGCCTGTTGTTGAGTCTTTGCTGAAAAACTAAGATTATTTAGTCCCTGTTTTAAGATGGAAACATTTACAGTTTAAATTCTGAATTTTATGAGATAAATATGTTGAAGAATAATCTTAAACTCATTGTTGCTAAGTGTTTGACAAAATGCCTCAATGACTTTTAATTGCGTGCTTGCAAAGTGTTTGTCATAAGGGCTGAATGAGTGTAGAGTGCATGTCTGCAAAGTGTTTGTCAAAAATCTTGAATGGTTGTAGCTTTTGTGCATATAAATTGTTAGTGTAAAATTCTTAGTTACTCTTGTGTTTTTATGTTACTATAAATTATAAATAAACTATTTAATGGGTGTAGCTTCCTATGTCTGCAAGTTTTTGGTATGAATGTGAAAATGAATTTAATAATTTTCTGAAGTGTGACTAAGACAGTTGTTTCTTGTATTATCTAAAGCTTTCAAAATAAAAAGGGCCTTTTGTTGGAAACAATTTTACAGTGACTAATTCTTTAGGATTTTGTGCAAATGAGTATTAGTGATTATGTGACATCTACTTCTCTATCTTACTGATGGTGGGTAAGGTGGGACCTCTTACGGTAGCCCCAATCTAGGAAAACGGGAAATACGATGTATTATTTGCTTACATTCATTAAGGGATAGATGTTTAGGTAATTTACCTATTGCCAAATAGTTTGCTATATCAGCATACCACGGTGTTACGATAGTAACGGCCAAAGAGATGTTCATCCAGTGGTCTTCAACTACTTACATCCTTCTTGTTAACTGGCATTCATCATTCATGACAAAAAGAGAGAAAGTCAGCTACATGGTTCTCTTTCCCAGGTCGATCTTTGATTGTGATATCGAATTCCTGTAGTAAAATCAACCATCTTGTCACTCTTCCGTTTGTAACAGGTTTATTTGCTAAAAATTTAATGGCAGAGTGATCAGTATATAGTACTACAGGATACCCAGTTATATAATGTCTAAACTTGTTTATAGCATGAACTACAACTAAAAATTCTTTCTCAGTCACAGTATAATTTAATTCACCAGGGGATAGATTTTTGCTAATATAATAAATTGCATATGGCTTCTTGTCTTCCTCCTGCCCAAGTACTGCTCTAATTGCTGTGTCTGAGGCATCAGATGAAATCTGGAATGGCAAATTCCAATGTGGGCCCCTCAGCACTAGGGCTGTTGAAACAAGCTTTTTTCAGATCATTAAAGGCATTGTCACATTTATCTGTCCAAATAAAATCAACATTTCCAGTCAGTGCATATAAAGGTGCAACTATTCGAGAATAATGTTCTATAAATCTTCTATAGTAACCAGAAAATCCAAGAAAGCTACGTACCTCTGTTTGTGTGGTGGGTGTGGGAATTAACAAGATTATTTGAATTTTAGCTGGGTCCACTTGAATTCCAGCTGCTGAAATATAATGCCCTAAGATAACTCCTTCGGTCATCATCATAAGACACTTTTCGTGGCTTAAACAAAGCCTAGTGTCAATACATATTTGCAATACCTTTTCTAGGTTTTCCAATGCAGGCTCAAAATCATCCCCATAAGGTGTGAAATCGTCCATATATACTTCGAGGCCTTCATTTATTAAGTCTGCAAAGATGCTGAGAATTTCCCTTTGAAATGTAGCAGGGGCATTGCATAGGCCAAAAGGTAAGACTCGGTAGGAAAATGTCCCCCATGGACAGGTAAAAGTAGTTTTGTCTTGGTCTTCAGGGGCAATCTGGATTTGATTGTACCCACTGAAGCCATCGAGGAAAGAAAATAATTTCTTTCCTGCCAATGTGTCTAATACCTGGTCAATGAAAGGAAGGGGAAAGTGGTCTTTCTGTGTTGCTTTATTAAGTTCACGGTAATCTACACATATCCTCCACTTTCCATTCTTTTATGGTACTACCACTAATGGGGAGACCCACTTGCTATCAGATATTGGGTAGATGAAATTAACATCCAATAGTTTTTGTAATTCAACTTTCACAATATCTTTAAGGTGAGGATTTAGTCTTCTTTGAGGTTGGCGAATGGGTCTTGCATCTTTTTCAATATAAATGTGGTGAGTACACAATTGAGGATCAATTCCTTTCATATCGGGGTAATCCCATGCAAAGGCTGCTTTGTATTTTCGTAATAATTGGACCAATTTCTCTTCTTGTTCAGCAGTGAGATTTTTGTTAATGTTTAGAGTTTTTCCCGGCTCAATTTCTACAACCTTGCTATTGTACACAGAAGTAGTAGGTATTGCTTGATCAGGAATATCTTTGAAAGGATCTTCTTCTTCTTTATTATCGAATGTTGCCTTGATCATGTAACATTGCAAATGAGATATGGTTTGTGATTTATTGATAAAACTATTAATGATATCATCCTCTATTTGATCTTTAAAATCAAGAGCATTTTCTATAGTTAGAGGTGATCTCATATTTTCCATAAGGTATGATGCAGGTGGTTTTCTTGTTTTGATTATTGATAGACTTGGCTGGGCTGGGGGATATAGGGCTAAATTCTTGACATAGTTTCCCCTTGTTATTGTCATGTTGCCTTGTCGGCATCCAATATAAGCATCGACAGTTGCCAACCAAGGTCTACCTAAGATTAACGGGTGTCCATCTAGCCGGTTCTTTGGATTGATAACCAGGAAGTCAGCAGGGTATTCCCAGGAATCTACGGATACCATTACATCTTGTAGTATACCCTCTGGTTTGACTACCGATCGATCAACCAATTCCAACAAGGTTGTTGTTGGTTCTAGTGATGTAATGCCAAGTTTTTGACTGGTGGTGGTTGTTAAAATAATGATTGCTGCTCCCAAATCAACTAAGGCATTTGGAAATGATTGCCCATTGATTTGCACTGTCACTATAGGATTTCCTGGGTCTTCATATTTTACAGGTGTTTCCATTCCTGATAATAAGTCAGATAAGGTACCGACTATTTGGATAGTAGGATTGGTTGTTGTTCTCCTCTTTGGCTTCTTTATGCATAATTCCTTAATGGTTTTTGCATATATAGGAATGTCTTGAATAGCTTGGAGGAGAGGGATTTTTATACACAAATTTTTTAATTCTCCCAAAAGATCAAAATTAGGTTGTTCTAATGGATGAGGTATAATTAACCATTCTGGGAATGGTGGAGAGGAAGTTGTTACTTGTTGTTGACTTTGTTGTTGATTTTGTTGTTGAACTTCCTTCTCACTTTGTACTGTTTTTTCTACAGGTAACGGATCTTCAATATGGACATCATTGTTTCTCTCTGTTTCCACTATACGCCTAGACCTTAATTGAAGATCATTGCACTCCCTCAGTTCACTGTTCTACTTCTGGGGGTTCCATTATTTGGACAGACTAAACTGGCCTATTGTTTGGGTTTGGGTTGGGTTGGGCTGGGAGTTGTGGTCTTAAATTGGTCTGGGGGTTTGTATAAGGAGCTGGCAGTGTAGGTTGAGAGAGAGGAATTGATCCGGCTAGATGATTTGTAGGTTTCTGCCAATTTGACTACCAGGCCTGACTCTGGGAAGTAGAGGGGGACCATTGTGTAGGCTAGAATGGTGGGTAGAAAGGAAAGTTATGCCAATTATTTTGGTTTGTTTGATTTGGCCAAGATGTGGGAGGAAATGGTTGTTGTGACCAATTGGGGAAAGGTGGTTGATTTTGCCACATCCCACTATATTGTTGAGCATTATACTGAGGAGGCTGAAAAGAAAATGGATCATTTGGCATACCCGATGGTCGCGGCTGCCATTGTCGGCGCTGATTAAGTATACATGCCACTTATGATTCTTCTTCTGCCTCCTTATAAACTGATTTTAAGCCAGGAAGCGAAGGACATCCCTCTGTAGGGTGATCTTTCATGCAAATGGCACAGAATTTAATCACATCCAACAGGCATTCCTTGTGGTTGTGTTTCTTTCTACATCTGGGACAGAATATTGCCAAGTTTTGCTCTGCTTCTGCCTATTTCTGTTTGGCTTGCATAATATTGAACTGCGTTGTTAGAGTCCCAAGTATGTCTGTCTTAAAGTATTCTAGCATATTTCCAATCTCTGCACGAGTCACACCTTCATTGGAGGTCTTATTTTCCCTTGTAATTATATCATGTTCTGCTGATTTCAACCTTGTATTGCCCCTCGAACTCCTGATACACAAATCAATGATGTTAGGATAACTTTCCTGATATATATCACCTTTTCCCATAATATTCAATGTTTCAACCCATTGATCTTTCATTCCCCTAATTAATGTGGTTTTCAAAACATTATCAGGTAAGGGTAAAGATGCATAAGGGGATCTCTGAAGATTGTATTGGAACTGTTCCACATACTCTTCCAAGGTCTCATTTGGTTTTGTTGTCATTTGGAATATTTCATCTTTTAATTCCCGAGACCTGCAATAATCTTGATACTTCTTTAAAAATGCAGCCTTCATATGATCCCAATTAGTTATGACACCCCCACCTAATCCCATAAACCATCGTAAGGCTGCCCCTTTTAATGTAGAAGGGAATAGTTTTAGTTTTTGGGCGTCGGTGGTGTAATCATATCCTCTGCACAGCACATCAAATTCAAACAAAAATGCATCTGGGTCCTCTGATGTTAAGCCATGAAATGTGGGAATATGTTGAAGGGGGATAGCTTTCATGGGTGCATTGACTGCAGTATCTACTATAGGATATTGCAGCGTAGAGGTTTGCTGGGGTGCCTGCTGATTCTGATTTTGGTTCTGAGCCATTTGATCGAAGATATGCCAATATCCCTCTGGGTTTTCCAAGGAATTTCTAGGTTGACGAGCAGGGGCAAGAATGGCTTTGACAGCACTCCCTTTGTCTGGAATAATAATTATTTCCTGTTGACCTACTATTTGAGGTGATTCAGGACCTTGGTTCTGAATAAGTTGAACAACACTTCCCTTATCTGGGCTGCTTATTGTTTGGGAAATTTTAACAGGAGATTTTGAGTCTCTAGTTTCTCCCATTTCCCCTTCTCCTTCTCAGAGATTGCTAGAGTTCCCTTCTTGAAGGAAACTTATGCAAGGATTCTCAATTTCTTGGGAATCTTGCTCAATTCCCTTTGTTTGACTGTGTATCTCAGCAAAGGCTTCAAATGGTGACTCTGTAGCCTGAAGGGAACTAGTAGGTTGTCTGGAAGTAGTTCTTTTAAATCCTACTGATGGCTGAGATTCAGTTCTTTTAAGGATTTCGTCAATAAAGGTTGTGCGCCCAAGGGTCACCAGTCCCTTAGGTTTTTCAGTTTTAGGAGGAAATTTGTTTCGCTTAGTTGGTTTATTCATTCAAGGAAACAAACCTTCATTCCTACTAAAAAATAAGCTTACCTAGTTCTGCTGTGAAGCGGGCTACGAGCATGTGTGTTTCTTGCCCAATGCACTGGTTCTTACCTTCCGTCTTTAATACCCAATTCTCCGCAAGCAGAATAAAATCAGTTGTGCATTACTCCTTTAAAATGGCATACACTCTCCCCGGCAACGGCGCCAAAATGTTGAGTCATAAAAAGGTATCTTTTGAACACCTAATTAGCCTACATTAATCATCAATCCGGGAGCGACTTTTTATTTCAAGAGTGTACTATGTCTGAGGCTGCAATTATCTAAGAGCAACGCTGTGAAGATGTAGTAAAAAATATCAAATGCAAAAGTAACAAATGCTTGTAAAGAAACCTAATTACAGTGACATGAATGGAAAGATTAAACTACATCAATCTTGCAAAACATCGATCAGGGATGCAGTAGCAGTAACTCTTTCCCTTAGAAATCGATGCAAGATGACCAATCTGGGGACTTGGAAGCAATGACCTCTATCCTCTACAGTTGGTGATCTTAAAGCAATCGAAATCAAAGCAAATTCAATGAACGCAACATAAAAGAAACGAAATCTGGAAAGGAACAGCAGCATGTAACTATAACTCATCTGTTTGCTAATCGAAGACTATGAATAAATAATGAACAGAAACGGAACAACAACATGAAATGAACAGCAATTACAATTCTAACATAATCAAGCAACTAGATTTCCATGCTTTAATCCTGTTGACAGCCACCTACCATGCAACAATCAATTGTAACAAATCATAAACTAATGGAACAACAACTCAAATCAGATACAGAACAACAAAGCTTTATGATAATAACAAGATAACCGAACAGCAGATGTGCTTCTTGTAAAGGATGAAATAGCAATGACTTTGTATTTGATCTAACAACAATAAACCAATTATGTAATTGCAATAAACATTAAACACACTTCACACAACGGTAAGCAAGGATTAAAAATACAAACAGCGAAGTGATTCCACCAGAGCCGAGCCCTTAGCGCCATTGAAATATTGCTGGGCTAATTCAGAACTTTAGAAGATGGATGAAATGTGTGTCTTATATTAAACCAACATAAAGCATTACAGAGAAGGTTCTCTCAAAACCAAGAGTCAATAAAACATTATATTACAGAGGAAATGTATAAATGCAAAGCCTCTCGACTAATTCACTGACTTCAACAACACCGTCCCTTTTTCACTAAAGGACATTGCTTTATATATCAAATCTCAACGGACAAATCAAGGAATAAGATGATTTTGAACAGTGATCGAGGATCGAGACGGCAATCACCTTTTACACGGGCTATTCGTTCAGATCTCCTTGCCTTTGGCTAGATATGGTTCAACGCTGATAGAGCAGCAGTTACATTATTTTCAACCCCACCTTTGGTACAACTGTTCAACTCGTCGAATTCTTGTTTTGTCAATCAAAAGGTAACCTTTAGTCATCTTTTTGTACTAAACATAAACCTTTCCAATTCTATTGTAATTCTTATGATAAATTACCTTTCGAGGCAAGAGTATATCTATTGGTAAAAGAATGGTAAATACATAATGTTCATACCTCTTTTCTTGCCCAACAAAAATCATGAAATTTGGCCCAGTGAAGTGACTGACCTGAAATTGACTCTCACTCAACTAAAAACTGACTTGATACTCAAACACAACCGAAAAACTAGAAAATATTCTCAATATGAAGCTTATTCAATACAACCTACTCTAGTTGTTCCATTCATCACCTGATCAAGTGAAATGAAACAACCAATGCAACCAAGTAAGTATTCCAGCTGCTGTTTGAATCTCCGCAAGTGCTTGCTTATGAACAACAAGAGAGAACTACTGAAAGGAAACTCCCATGAAAACTTGGAAATAGATCCGTTGAATGATATGGATTCTCTATCCACCTCCAAAAACACTGCATAAGGATCTTGAAGTTCATGCACACTGGGACTTAGCTCATCCAATGGATTACTTCTCTTCTCCTCATACCATGAATGCAAACTTTGTTTTGGGCTTTGTGACGAGACTCCTGCTAAAAATGACAAAGAGACTGGCTGCCGGATCAAGTTTATATCAGCACACGTTTCAAGCTTACATATAGTCAATGGAGAAGGACTTTGACTGCAGACATCATCCAACACATCAGCTATTGGATCGTGAAAAACTTGAAAAGACTGTTGCGACCCATTTTCTATTGGTTCCGATGAGATTACATGATTTCCTATGGGCTACTCATTTGAAGATTTACTATGCAATTTACCCTTCAAAAACTGAAATGATTCAAAACAAAATGGTACGGAATCATCTTGTATCATTTGATCATATGTGCCAGCTTCCATGTCTTCATCTGCAACTTGACAATCAATGGCATTCGGGGGCTGCAAATCTGGATATGAGAAGTCTTGAACAAGGTTTTCATTGCCCTCAAGATGGTCCAGATCAAGACTTGTTGACAGTTGATTTCTGATTGCATGGAAGTTATCTCTGATGAACTGAAACGAATCAAAACAAAAAGGCAAAGATCCTTCACTTACTTCAAAATTTGTTGCACTTTCCTCATCATTTCCATAGCTGATATGTGATGGCTGAACATTGTATTCGAACTGCTGAAAGTGAACTTCCTCCTTCCACAAACTAGCTGTTGATTTGTCTGCAAGATTAGCTTCTGTTTGGAGAACATAATCATCATCATACTGATCAAACTGAGGCAAATCATCAGTATAAAACACATCATCAAGCATACATGTCATATCAATAGATCTCTCTTCTCCAAGATGATCTACAAAACAATCATTATCAGATCTATGACAACTGGGATAAGAAACAAAATGTTTTGGATCATCAACTTGTTCTTCTTCAATCAGCGAGCCATGGGCTTGAACATTATACTCATTCCTTGTGGTGATATTTTGCATCATCTCTTCCACTGCACTTACCAAAATGTCAAGCTTTACCTCTAGAGATGTCGATTCCTTCGGATCTATGTTTTTCATCTCTTCTTCCTTCAACTTTGCCCTTCGGATCAGCAAATGAGCCTCTACATCTACTGCACTGTTCTGCATCTCTTCAAGTGTTGCAAGATTCCTTTCTCTCAGCTGAAACTCCATTTCCAGATCAAAGGCACCCGGGTAGTGCAAGAGAGTGGATCCAAGAGGAGGTCTTATATTAACTGGCATCGAATAATAAACTTGGTTAAATCTGGCAGAAAACTTTTGTACTGTCTCCCCTTACAGTCTTTTCAGCTGGTTATACTCTTCTATAATCAAGAAAGGGTTCTGTCTGACCACCCACCTGTCGAGGAAAACTTTGACGAACTGCTGGAAATCTGAGATGCTCACATCAGGCAGGGTTTTGAACCAACTCTTGACTTTGCCTTGCAAAGAAAGAGAAAAAAGCCTAATACTGACATCCTCTTCATCAACTTCAAAAAGGTCAAGAAAAGATTCAAAATTTAGAACATGTCTCTCAGCAGTGATGTTGTCGCGTTCACCATCAAATCTTGGTAGATATAGATCATGATTTTTAGGGAAAGCATGGGATATAGGAGGTAAAATCATAGGCTTGTATCAATATGGAATTTTACAAGGTATAGGGATATGTACAGAAGGTATAGAATCAGTCTTGGTCTCTTGAGGCTCATCAGTTTGAAGATGGTCATCACAAGATTCAGAAAAAGGGTCTTGAGCAAGCTCAAAAGCATGCAAATATTTGGTATTTACAATCTTCAAAGGGAAGGGATCAACTGCAGGCTGAGGGTCTTTTCTCAAATACAATATACTTTGCAAAGCCTTCTTGACATTCTCAGGAAAAGAGAAGAAATAATTTATGACAAAGAACAAAATGTCTTGGATGAAATTCCAAATTGAATACCTGATCTTTCCATATTGTCCTTTCATGTTTCTGCTAGTCAGGTTCATCCTCCAGTGGAGTCCTTGGATCTGATCTCGAAACTGATTTAGAGTCGCCAGGTGAATGATTTCAGCCTCTCGGTGTCTGAGCGTTGTCCACCATCAACAATAAGATCTGAACTTGATTACATTTTACTGAGGAAACCAGATGTTCAGTTCATAAACTAGACCAAAGATTGACTGAAGCATCATTCATCTACTTTCGCTAATGCAAAGCAAGAGCGTTTCGAAGGCTACCTGGCTAACTTCAAGCTCTGTCTATAGTTTATAAAGCAAAAAAAAAACTTTTCTTCCATAGTATGGTCGCCACTATGTTATGGCCTAAATCTACATCGGGCTGAGAAAGGTAGAATCTAGGGTAACATCAAACCACGCTTAACCTGGTAGCTAGCCCTACCAGATAGGGAGAGGGCTCTCTCCTTGTCAATCTCAGCAAAAAATGATCAGTGAGGTTTGAGATGACTTGAATGAAGACTGATTTTAGGCTAGGCATATATGAAAAATATTCTTGATTGAATTTAAGCATGTTTTGTTGGCTCGAATGGAAAAGCAGATTTTGGGTCTAGGGAATGAGGGTCAGTTTTGCAGAGATCTCAATGGGGCAAGGTAGGCAATTGATTTGACACTTCAATTGAAATAAATGGAGCAATTTAGACAGGTGAGGAGTTGAGGAGGGCAAGAAACCTTCAGGGATCCTCTCCAAACAGCTGAAAACATAGAAAATTAAACAAACCCTAGGTAGAGCACTGCAAATTTTAATGAATTCTACCTTTATCCTTGTTTGTTTAAGTTAAGAAGAAATAAGAGAGAAAATGGTATACATAAAACACCAGTAGACTTACATTTACAGAGAGAAACACACTATCAAAGCAAAATTCCACATGAATCCCATAGAGTGCTGCAAACCCTGGTTTATTCCTTTGCCAAACTGCAGAGATGAATGTACAATGATGCTCAAAGCATTCCCAAAAGTCCAACCATGCTAATGACTGAAAAAACACAAGATATAGACAAAAAATAACTCATCCCAGCCTCTAGGGGTCGAGCTCATAAGTTTAGGAGACGTTCCAACAAAATCTAAACTGAGAACTAGAAAGTAGGCAGTGGAACAACTTGCCTCTAAAAATTAGGAAACTGATTCATTCAGTTGCAAATTACCTTTTGACGGATGAATCTACCTCTATGAGTGAAAATTTAGAAAAATTACATCAAAATCCATCATTTTATATCTAATTACATTATAATTTTGACAACTAGAAGGAAAATTCAAACTATAAAAAAAAACTAGGCGAAAAAAAGATTTTTTGACAAAAAATGAGTAAAATCCTCCAATGCGTCGTGCCTGATTTCCCTATGCATCGCGCCTGTTTGCAGCTGATTTTGGAGGCCTTCCCGGTGTCCAAATTTTCTCCAAATGGGCTTGTTGGAAAGGTTTTCCTGTCTAATTTCCAACACAAGTGGAATTTTTTAATTTGACCTTTTCTCCTCCAAAACTGAGTTCTCCCAAGACTGCTTCCTGTGTGTCAAAAAAGGGGCAGAAAGGTCTTTTTTGGGGTGTTTTTGACCTTTTTGGAAGCCCAAAACCTATCAAAATTTCTTGGCCATTGGTAGACATGCATATTTTTCCATGGAAAATCCAAAAATGCTGAGTTTTCATCAAAAGGATTCCCCCATCAAAAGCGAGCGCCAAGTGGCGCGGCGCATTAGGAAGAAAAACTTGTGTTTTGGCCCAAAAATTTCAAAATTGCAAAAAGTGTCCCAATTTTTTTGAAATTTGGGCTTAGTGTCCTCCATTAAGTGCTATGCTGGGCCAAGGAAGCCTTGGCCAATACCTAAAGTTTATCTTACACTTTTTGCCTCCTCGATGCCTTCTTCAACTTAGCCTTCAAGTTCCTGATTCTCAATGCTTTGCACACCTTGTTTCTCGCCAAGTAGTGGTATGCCATGTTCCTCAACATATTTTTCTCATTGTTGGCCTTCTCTAGCATCCTTTCCCAAGTGCAAGTTTGTTCTCTCAAGCCAAGATTCGTGGTCATGTTTAATCTCTTGCTCATACCCATGATCACTGTCTCTTTCCATTGTTTTCCTTTGGTTTTGAAAAATGTGGTTGTACATGGATGGTTTTGTGGATAACAGTGTGAAAATATGGTGGAGGAATGAAATGGGTAGAGTGTATGGAAGAGAGTGTAAAAATGTATTTGTGAACAGAGTTTAGGGATGAGAGTAAGAGTTTTAGGGATGTGAGTAGGGTTTGGGGATTTTGTAGTTAGGATTTGGGAAAATGGGAATTGGGGGTAGAGGTGAATGAATTTAGGGATATGGGGGATAGTAAAATGGTTTAATGAAACTATAAAATAATTGAGGGAATAAAAAGGTGAGGGAGTGATGGCCACAAAAAACCAATTTACAAACCCTAAGCAATCATGTCTTGAGCAAAAATTGCAAGGAAGTAGGGTTTGAAAATTTTTACTAAATCATCATAAAAATATTAAGACACACTTTCATTGGAATTTGAAGAGTTTTTCAATTACTTTTGACCAGAGGAAACCAAGAAAATTGAGAATTTGAATGAATTTGTGGTGAAAATGGCTTGCAGCTCTATGCGCCGCGCCACAAACCCAACGCGTAGCACCTTTTTTCAGGAGAATTTTGGAAGCCTTCCCAATGTCCAAATTGGGCGCAGGATAGCTCTTTGGAAATATTATTGAGTCTACCTTCCAACCCAACTGGAATTTTTCAATTTGAAGTTCATTTTCCCTATCAAAAATCAAATCTCCCAAGACTTTTCAAAATGTGCAAAATGAGGCTGCCTCAAGGCAGAGTGCTGTTGCAGTCAACTTTTGAAGGTCTTCCTCAACTCCAAATTGAGCTCATGATAGCTCATTGGAAATATATTTGTGTCTAGTTATCATTTGACTCATCAAGAAAGTCATTTGGCCAACCAAACTAGTATAAATCTTGATTTTCCCAAGGTCACTTCAGAGATGCATCAATTCTCCTGAGGCGACTGGATTTTTGACATTTCTCTAAAACCATGACACCTGTGTAAAAATTGAAGTAGGTTTTTTTTTCCTTGGCATGCTTTGAACAAAAACCTCTCTTATTTTTCCCAAATTCATCTTTTATTTCTCAGAAACATCATTTGAGTGAAACCTATCCCGATGTGTGGAACAAGGGATTTGTCGAAATGAAGCGAAATGAACGGGATAAGGGGCTTCTAAATTCTTGGGGAAATTTTGGGAAGTAGGGAGGGATGTTAGGAAGCAGGGAAAAGTGGAATTTCAGATATTGAGTGAGGGGAAGGGGTCCAAAAGGGAAAAACACAGGCCTAGCCTAGAAAATTGCCAAGTTGTAGCAAGAAACTAGGGTTTGTGCGAAAATGAGGAATTTGGGGGATCTCAATGATGGGAAGTGTTTAATAAGGTACATTAAGGATAGGGGAAGGTGTATGAACATTAGGATACAAGTTTTGTTGATGATTTGACCATCCAAGAGAAATTACCTTCAAAACCCTAGGAGAGGGAAATGAACCTTACCTAGGCACAACTGAAGCATGAACAAGGTGTAAAATGACCCTTTGGAATCTGGCATGATGATGAAAACCCTCTGAATGATGGTACACTCAGCTGAATGGTGACATGGACCGACATTTGGACAACTTTGAAAGGAGTGTTAGCAAACCCTAGACCTAATACCTAGTGACCAAATTTTTCTTGAAGACTCACTGAAATGAAAAAATTTGACCTTGACACCTTAAAATCACTTTGTAAGAGCATGTTTGATCATTGGAGGAAGGCTGCAAAGACTGACACTAAAATATATATATATATTTCTAATTAATTACCACGGGACGATAGTCATTCGATCCACCATCAATGTGCCCATATTTCTTACAATGTTTTGTTGTTGTTGCTATTACAACTCTAACGTTACATCTCAAACAACATTTTTTGCAAGGGAAATAAACTTTACCATCACCCCTTTCACCCTCTTAAATTTGTTTTCCACCTCTAATTTTTTCTGCCATTGATACAAATTATCCTATAAAGAAAAAAATAAATATGTTTTTTTTACTAGACAAAATACCGTATACCCTTTTTGAATCATCACTACTACAGTAAAATTTGTCACTATTACAGAAAATTTGTTGGAAAACATCTTTACAATGCACTCTATATATTTAAAATAAACCATTGCTATGTTGATCAAGTCAACTTTGACTTTGTCAAAGGGAAAGTTATCATTCCACAACGATCTTTTCATATCCGTTGGTATACTGATGCACATAACATGGACGTCGCTATTACGATGTTGTCTTCTATTACTGTCGCTATTGGGACACCCTAGACAGATGGGTCACAATAGCAACTCTTTTTCGTAGTGTTGCAAGAGCGGAAATGTCACCATTGAGGTCGCAAGAGTGACACCGTGTAGCGGGATTAAAAATTTGAGAAAAATTGGGGAACTTTCCGACAATACGTCAAAACTGTCAGAACTAAAGTGTCGGAAAATTCACCATATGTACTAGTGAACACAATCTAGTGACTCTTCCTAAGTCACTCTGGTCCTGGCTCCTGCATCTTCTCTTTCAGCACCTGAATTTAAGTTTTAAGTGGCTAAATGACTTCATTACTCTGCGCGCCAACGTTCTATGCCTCTTCGACTAATTTGTCTGTGGCTGGCCCCTTGGCTACTAGGCTGACACTTCTCTGGGTCTATTTTAGGCTTCTGAGGGCACCATTAATGTTATGGGACAGCTGCAAGGCCTCCTCAGCCCAAGGTTTCATTCTGTTGTCAAGCAACTGCTCCCATCAGTGCAATGTGTCGATTTCTTCCTAAATGACTCGACTTTCCTGTAAGTGGGCCAATCGTAGGGTTGGCACCAAGGTCGACGCAGCGGCCCAGATCTCATTAAATTATTGTTACTTGGCTCGTAGATCCATCTTCAGCTGCTATGCGAGAGGGTCATCTTGGATAGAGGTCCAAATTACAAGGGCCTTCTCTAGAAATTGGTTGCAATCATCCACAACAATCATGATGCTAACAGTTGATTCCTGCACTACATTGGCGCATTGCGCGTGAACTTCTGGAGGCATCTCGGGCTGTAATTTCATTTGTAATTCTGCTATATTCTGCTCGAGATCTACATGTACTGTGGTGATTTCTGATCTGGATGCTTTCACTGTGGCTCCCAAGTTTCCACTTTGGAAATTGGCATTGCAGTAGTGGGCACTGTGATCTCGGGGAGACCAAAGCATAGTTGATTGATCATGGTTTCCAAATGGGCGCGCTGGCTTTTAGCGGCATGACATGCATCCTTGACTAACTGTTACCCCTTAAACATTATGGCGGCTTGTTGTTGATCCACTGCATTGTCTTGGGATTCCTTGTACTCTCTGAATTGCAGCTCATCCGTGATAATCGTATGCATAGCATGCAGCTTACCATTGGGGAAAAAATAGTCTGTCGCAGTGATGATATAGCACACACCACTCTTCTTCCCTGGAGGGTTGATCGGTCATACAAAATCAATGGCCCATTTATCAAAATCCTATAAAGTAACTTGCGGATATAGTGTCATTTAATATTTGCGCGAAGGTTTCCCCATTCTCTGACACACATCACAAGCACGATAATACTCTTTTGCATCACTATGCAGCGTAGGCCACCAAAAAATGACCCTTAAAATCTTCTGCATCATTGGTTTACCCGCATAGTGACCTCATGCAACTCCTACATGTGCTTCTGTTAGTATGCTCTTCTTTTCGAATTCCAACACATAATGCCTCAAAACCTCATCATCTCCCATCTTATATAACTGGCCAACAATCAAAGTAAAGCCTGTTGCACGCAAGACCAACTCTTTTTTCTACTTAACTGTATACTCTTTAGGCATACTTCCAGTGGTCAAGAAGTGGATGATATCTGCGAAGTGGTCGTCAACTACTTTAATGGCAAACAGTTGTGTGTCTGGTAATCATTCATCCAAACTAGTTGGCTCATCTCCACTTTCAATGTGTGAGAAATGGTTTGGACCTACATTCAATATCCCTGGATTTACAATCAACTTAAAATCATATTATTGAAACAATAGCATCCATCTACAAATCTGCCCCGCCCAACATAGGCTTGTTTACTAGGTACTTCAAAGAAGAGTGATGAGTGAACATCTTAAAATGACCTCCCAACAAGTAGTGACGGAACTTCTGCAGCGCATAGACCATAGCTAACCCTTCTCTCTCTGTTGTTGCGTAATTACGTTCAACACTTCAAAATTTTCTGGTCTCAAATGCAGTGGAGTGATCAATATCTACATCTCCGGGATGTGTTTCTAATACAAACTCTAACACGATAGATGGGGCATCCACCACATGCACACAGAATTCCTTTGTTCAGTCCGGGAAAACCAATATAGGCTTAGTTACCATTTTCTCCTTAAGCATCTTTAAACTCTTCTGGAAGTCCTCGTCCCAGCAAAAATAGGCGTCCTTCTCCAACAATTTTTCCATCAACGCATAACCTTGAATAAAAGTCTTGTAATAGCTATTATGTCCTAGAATTGAGCGCAACTGCTTTACATTCATTGGAGCATCCAGGTTAACAATAATAGCAATATTATATGGATCTACCATCAATCCTTATTGTCAAACAATATGACCCAGCAAAATCCTGAAAGGGACAAAAAATATACACTTCTTCAAGGTCAACGAAATTTGATGCTTTCGACAAGTATCCAACATCAAGCGCAGGCTTGAAACATGCTTCTTCAATAAGCCAAATATAGTCCAATCATCAAAATATACTTCTAAGAACTTATGTATATACTCCTTAAAAGCAGCTACCACTACGCAAGAGAATTTAGTCGACACATTCTTCAGGCCGAATGGCATTATTGTGTATTGGAATGATTCAAATTCTGTCGCAAAGGTCGTCTTACTTCTATCTTCAGGTGCAATGATTATCTGGTGGCATCTATAAAATCCATCAGTGAATGATTAGGCCTCCTTCCCACCCACATTTTTCAATACTTCATCGGAAAATAGAGTTGGAAAAGGGTCATGCACACAGGCATCATTCAACTTGCGTAGATCCACGCAAATCCTGATTTCTCCTTTGGTATTTTTTTCTTGGACCACGATGGGACTAACCCAATCTGATTCTTCTACTGGTTCAATGATCCCTACAACAACCATTTCTCCAGCTCCTCCTTGACCTTCTACTATACTTGGGATTCAACCTGTAATGGCGCTACTTGACAGGCATGGCATCTGGTTTTAGAGTTATTTTCATTACACCAAGATCTTCAACAATCCCTTTTAATTCTAAAAAATTTGTGGGAAACAAGTCCTAATATTCAGCGAGAAGCTCCGCAACCTTAGCCAATGTATCTTCATCCCAATAATCCCTTATTTTGGAAATATTAGGTTGTTATTTTATTCCAATATTGAATTCCATAATCTTCATAGGTATAGTCACATCTGGCATTTCGACCACAGTCCCAATGACTGCACGCTGACCTTTAGATTTAGGGATATTTATATTTCTTGGGTCTTCCTCACTGTCCTCAATAGTCACATTTTGGCATTCAAATATATCCTTCATCTGCGCATCCCATGCTAGTAAGGCACGTTCTTCTGATTTCTTTGGCATGTCAAAGACCACATGTTGAATCATGTGAAAGGCAGTATTGATGCATGGGTATCGGCTCTCAAAACTGAAAGTTAAAACAAAACTTTCCCTTAGCGCAACCCATTTTGTCATGCCATGTCGCAACTCAACCTCCAAATACCAATTCATGGGTGCGCTACTTAAAGTATGAATGAATATATGCACCCATCCTGGCTATGTCTCTTCTCCCCAAGCTACAATCCACTTGGCTAAATGAATGTGCAGATCATCTTTTCCTGCATAGGTTCCTTCCAACTAGGTATTGGGTTGTTTGAATCATAGTTACATCATGTGGTTACATTCTTCCCAATCAAAAAAAAATTCCATGTTTTTTTCCCACCAACGTGCTGGGGTTGAGCGCAAAACTAATTCAAGCACATGGAACCATTGTGCCTTTGGAACAACCTTTTCAAGTTCTTATATAAAAAAAATTAACACTGCCTACACCATTATAGTAAGGTAATTCAAGAACCTCAGAGATATACATCGTAGAGATCTGGTGACTCGGTTACAGCGTAGTGTAGAGACTTCATGCAGACAGTTCTTCCAATTTTCCAACTCCTCATCTGAGTTTGAATGGCATGAAATATCCCTATCCTAGCTAAGCCTACCATCTTTTGTAGGATTGATCCAATCCTCATGCCTTGCAATTAGCTTGTAGATATGATCAACATCCTCTTCTGTGTGCACCAGTTCTGTGTAGCTTTCTCCTTCTGCATGGTCCATAGGGACAATAACCCTGGTTCCATTCTTTTCAAACACCATACTTATACGCTTGAGGTTGATGATAACATCCATGTCAATAGCCCAATCCAGGCCCAACAACGCAGCGTATGAATCTGAATCATCAACAATTTGAATAACTTCAAAGTCAGCCAGTGCCTTAACTCCTTCGATATCAACTATTACCCCAAAAAGTCTACCCATTGGGATAATATTCTATTGATTTTCCATGCACAGCTGAATCACAAATCATTCTAGCTCAGGTTCTCCCATCTTCTGGTAAGTCTTCTTTGGTAGTAAATTTGCATCAGAGCCCAGATCCAAAATGACTTGGTCCATTTCAAACTCACCTATTTGAGCAGTTAAGCGCATCTCTCGACCATTTATTCTCTTGTTCTTGTACATTTTATTGATAGCCTTTTGCTCCATCTAAGGATGTTCTTTCTCAGTGCATCTATAAATCGAATATTTAAGATTCTTGACAGCCTTCTTATTGCACAAAATCTTGATACATGACTGCAAAAATGGTTTCAGATCGGCATCGGTCCCTTCAATGGTATCTACGACAAGCGTGCTTGGTACTTTGGTGGTTGATGTGCCAGGATCCCCGAAATCCTTCTTTTCCTCGACAAAAGTTTACTTCTCTCTTTGTAAGTTCAACCCATCTTCTTTCTTAGGAGCTTTCTAGACCCAATCATCAATATTAGGTCTCTTACCTTCTTCTTTATCTTCACCAATTGTTATACTGCTTCTGGTCACAATATTCACGCTAGGTTCTGCAGCACGTGGTTCTCCTCTCATCATTTGAACATTTTGTGTGGGAGTCTGCGGTTTATTTTCCTAAATTATTTCAAAAAACACAAGGGAATCTTCAATAACATGATAAAACTATCTACAATACCTGCAAGATTTTTGTGTTGGGTTCAGACAGTCGCGCACATAATGTCCCACCTCTCCACAGTTGTAACAAATGAGTTGTCCACTTCCTCGACTATCTGCTCCTCCTCTTCCTCGACCTCTTCTTTGAAATCCACCGCACCCGGATGGGGATGCAGGTGAACCTGGTCCTCGCCCTTTAGCCTACATTCTATAGGAAGCAGCCTTCTCAATCATTAGATCAAAGCTGCAACAATTCTTTTCTTCATGTCCCACAGATCAACAAAATGTGCAGAAATTTTACTTGAGCTCCGAAACATATTTACCAATCTTAGGGCAGAAGTATGCCTTGTGCAGTCAAGTTGCTTGAAAAATTGTGCACCATAGTGCGGGGACTTCATTAGGCCCTGTCGCACTCTTAATCGTACTTGTTCCTCCAGCTGCTAGATATTTATCATATATAAGAAATTGATCCTTGCGATGCCCTTCAGCTTTACAACGTATGCACCATACACCTGCACATACATCCTTGTCTTTCTCTTTCCGCAAATTTTATATCTCTAAGAGTAATGCAGCTAATTGGCTTTGGATTTTCTAAGCCCCAACCTGTGTAGCTGGTATAGGTGAGGCTTATAATTTCATGGTTATCTCCACTGCTTCATCTTATGTCGCAATCTTATGTTCATTTAAGGACTGGCACAGATTCGGCAGAAGCGTAGCAATGAACCACTCCTTATGTTGTGTATCATCGATAGTAAATCCTCCATCCTTTATGGTTCGCTTCAACCTTTGATATACCTTCCATACAGATTCATTCACTTCTTGGTGGATCTCCTTTAATTCATTCACGCATTGAGAATATGATTTTGGATTTTTTAACTGCTACTTTAATGCACTTTTAAGCACATCAATCGATGCATTAGGATTTGCGGCCATATACCTCATGTACCAATCCAACGCACGTTCTTGAAATGCAATAGAAAGTTGCACTTTCTTAACATTATCGTTATTGATTTACTGCGTTGTCCACACAACATCTGTGATGAACCATAATTGGTCAACATCTTCATTTGCAACACCCTTGAAATTATGCATGTTATACGAAATTTTATGTTGATCTTGTTTAAAAGTTTATCTGTGAGGTTCACCGCGTGATGTAATATAAATTCCTAAAATTCAAACTAAATGATAAACCAACTTTTCAATTTAGCTTTTTCAATGAAAATCCTAGCTACTAAGGGGGAAATAACAATCAGATTTTGAGCATACAACAAAGAGCACAAACTAAATGTAGATTTCCTTAACTTGTTTCTATGCAACAGAAACAAACTCTAGATGCACAGGCATGTTTTTATTTTCAATTCCCTTTAATGTGAATGAATGAAAGGAAACTAAATGTACAAATCAATAAAACAAGTGTTTTCTTTTGAGAAACGAGGATTGAAACAACAATTTCTCTTAGGAAAATGAAGAATGGAACTACAATTTTCCTACAGGAAATGAGGAATGAAACAACAATTTCCTTTTCGAAAACAGAATTGATCTAATGAAAAAATTAGCTACTTTTAATTTTATTTACCAATGATAAAGAAAATAGCTAATGAAACATTGAACAAATCACATTTTAAAGGAGGAATATCAGGAAATTTTACTGGTCTCTAAGAGAAATTAGACATCTGAGAATACAACAAACAAGTGGCTAAAACTGAAAGAAATGACAAATTTTGATGGAATTTGGTTGGTTGAGGGGGAAACACGGCCTCTAAGGGGAAACAGTGTGTTGCAGAGCACCCCTGAATGGAACACAGTGCACTGCAGTGCACTGTACCCTAACCAACAATGTGTTGGGCACAACTAGGTTTGAAAAAAAAGAAGCTAAACACACTTTTAATGCAATTTGTTCATTCAAATGACTGATAATGGAAAGTAGATGCTACTGAAGAAGATAAAAAAAGGTAGAAACACTAGGAATGATGATATACTCCCCAGCAGAGTCGCCAATTTGTTATACAGAATTTTATGTTGATCTTGTTTAAAAGTTTATCTTTGAGGTTCACCGCGTGATGATGGAAATTCCTAAAATTCAAAATAAATGATAAAAAAACTTTTCAATTTATCTTTTTCAATGAAAATCCTAGCTACTAAGGGGGAAAGAGCAATAATATTTTGAGCATGCAACAAAGAGAAAAAACTAAATGCAAATTTCCTTAACTTGTTCCTATGCAACATAAACAAACTCTAGATTCATATGCATGTTTTTCCTTTCAATTCACTTTAATGTGAATGAATGAAAGGAAACTAAATGCACAAATCAATAAAACAAGTGTTTTATTTGAGAAACGGGGAATGAAACAACAATTTCTCTTAGGAAAATGAAGAATGGAACTACATTTTTCATACATGAAATGAGGAATAAAACAACAATTTCCTTTTCGAAAATAGAACTGATCTAATGCAAAAATTAACTAGTTTGAATTTTATTTGCCAATGATAAAGAAAAAAGCTAATGAAGCATTGAACAAATTACTTTTCAGAGGAAGATCGAGAAAGTTTACTAGTCAGCAATGACTAGGGAAAATTTGGGAAAAAGAAGAGAACACTTTATGGTACAAGTCTCTCTTGAACATGACACTTTCACTCCATCATCATGACTTTTGGGATGGGTAATATTATTGACGGTTCATAATACATATGGTTCATCATATCATAACTTCGGTTTTGGGTCAATGCTGGCAACTCATTACAGTGTCGCTGGTATGTTCAAGAGAATTCATCCATTAAATCCTCACCTCTCTACAATACTCATAAACCTTCATTTTCATGACAGTCATCCCTGAACATTGCTATTTCAAGTCGCATTTTGTCTCCGAAATCATTACTCCCATTTCATGAAAAAGTTACTACCTGTCAACATCATCTCATCATCGAGGAAGTTTACTTAGAAACATCTTCCAGTGCCCTGAGGCTTGCTACATCATCGGCAGGTTTCTCGATTCTAGACCTTTAACCAAAATATTGTGTTTGGCGTTCGACATCAAATCATCTATTCACGCCTTGAAAATTGTACTGGAGTACCTTGAGAGCCGTTAACATCAATGGTGGTTCTCTCGCATATGTTAACATCTCACATCATTAGTTGTTAATCAGATGATGTCTTCTCATGTTCGACTTCAAATCATATATTCACATGGTTAGAATTGTACCTGAATGATCAAGTAAATGAGATAAGAAGACCCTGGATCTAGTTTCATCCATCCGAGCTGTGATTTCAGGATTGTTGTACACATCATTTTTAATATGGCTTTACATACAGATCATCATCCGAACATGGGCCTATATCTATAGGCATGTCTATATTGGGAAACATTCCAATGTAAATGATTTTCAGAATTATGTACACGTTATGATAGTTTATGTGTTGAGCATGGGTATGCCTCCCTCAGCAATTCGTGATCAAGATGTAATATATTATGATGTAATGTATTGCAAGTTTTATGCAGGTCACCGTCCACTTCAGATCCTTCTCATCACATTGTAAAGAATCTCATCAAAATACTATTATTATTTTGAATTCATGCTTTAGGGGGCAGTGGTTTTAGGTCAATTTGGGCATCATCCCCCAAGACCTAGTCAAATTGGGCATCATCCCCCAGGACCAATGAATAGGTTCTATCATTCCATTCTATTTCAATTTCTATATGCCCTAAGTGAAGACATTCCATCCATGGCTTCAATTGTGAGATTTCCAAGGTTTTAAGTATATATTATATGACCCACTGACTCACTAACGCTCCTCTGCAAGGGACTAACTGCGTTGCAGTGCCAATACCTCCATGCAAGAGTGCACTGCAGTGCACTTCCCGACACTCAAGGGTGTGTTGGTCACCTGGGAGCGAAATCATCATTGTTCCGGGAATCTCCACATGACCAGTGCCTTCTAGAAGAGTTCATAGGTGTCATACTTTGAATCCAAGTGTCCATCCACCACCTCTGAACTTGGAAACATTTATTTCCTATTATTAGAAATTAATTCAATGAGAAACTACCATCATTTCCCTATAAATTTAGCACTCATATTAGTGTTAGGGAGGAAGAATTTTGTGCAAAGTTATGTTGTTGTATTCTCATTTTATAAGATAATGGAAGCATTGATATGCTGCTGAGATGATGCTAGATGTGATGAGGTTGGAATGAAGTTGGAGCAGGTTGACAACAAATCGATCTATTGATTGTAATCTTCTCCTCCTACTCTATTAATAAAGATATATGTTCATTTTCACAATACATATGTCTATATCTTGTGAAATATATTCTTGATGATGTATGTGTTCTCAGATCTAATCGGTTTGACTTGATTAATATAAGTAGATACTTGTATATTGTATATTGTTTGTTGTTCTCTGTCTTTGATGGCATGAATTGATCTAGTGGCTTGAGTTGGATTAAGAGTGAAAGTATCACATGTAGGCTCTTTCCCTTTAGGTATATCTATTTTTCTTAGATAAAATAGTATTTTTCTTTCTTCTGTTGTTCTGTGTGAAGGAACACCACACTCAGGGAATTTAGTTTATCCGTAGATTAAAATTCCGTATAACGCTGCATCTTTATGTAAGTAGCCATATCTACTTCTGGAGGTGGAGGTGGAGGTGGAATGGATGACTTGTTAGAGTGAGATGAATTTGGGAGTGGAGTAGATGGGATCTGAACTATGGCCAATGACCCTAAAATACTTTGATATTGCAATCCCTCTTCTTCTGAGTGCGTAGATTCACCAGAGCTACTTGTTTCAGGTTCTTCGTCACTGTTAGATTTATCTTTGAGGGGGTTGTAAACAAAATATTATTCTAGGTCTACTCTGTAAGGTTTTTCGTTGCATGTAAAACTACCTGAACCTCTGTGCGTGCAGCTAGATGGGCCTCTTTGGGACATTCACTCAATATGGTTGCACGGAGTACCCTTTTCACAAAAAAGATTTTTAATCCCACAATTTCAATGACCACAGAAACTTACCTCTAGGGCCTTTGAAAAATATCCTTTCAGCTTCAGAATATGATACAAAGTATCAATAGAAAATTCAATCACAAACCCACTCAGAACGCTATCAATCCAATAATCTAATGAGCGGGTAATTTTATTGTTAGATTTCTCCAACTACTGAACCAACTCAGGAGTCCATCTGGTGACTGTGTCATCCTTTGCACATGTTTGAAACTCAGCAAGCTGAGATAACCATTCTTGTAACTCAATTTCAAAGGAAGCAAAGAAAATTTCATGGACCTCTGTATAAATATACCTTTGCTCCCAATATTTAGTAGAAAACTTTGGGTTTAGGTTTTCTTGGACTGAAAATTTGCGCACCTTCTTATCCAGCCAATCTTGCAATTTGTTCTTTGTCGGATTCCACAAAATCAAATCTCTCTTAAATAGATCCTGATCCTAGAAACGAAACCATTTTCTGGCTTGAGGGGTCCTAACCCAGGTTCAGAGTGTTCTGTGCAACCAACAAAAGCCTCCAACTATTGGCCCTTTAGACAGTGATCTTATTGTGCCGACAAAAGTCTCACCCGAAGCAGTATGGGGGGGTGTTGGAACCAGCTTTCCGCACCTTCAGGGAGCATAGGATGTTGTTTTTAATTCCACTTATAATATCTATTGCTTACCTTTTTGTGCAAGGCTTTATAGAAACCTAGATCTATATAAACCCTTAACCTCAATACAGATATGCATAGACAAATCTCGCTTATCAGAATAGGAATAATACTTGCGCAATCATATAAATCACCCTTATATAAAATATTTACCACAGATGCAACCAAATATATTTAACTTATATTCAACTCAGATAAATGCCCTTTCACATAACAGATCTATAAATTGCAGTAATCAGCAGTTTAGTAAACCAACACATTCATGCATAAACACATAAACCGTAATGGAACATAATTTCCAGAACTTCTTCTTTATTATAGATCTTCACTTCAATATAATCCTTTCCATCTGTGCACACAAAAACACAGTCCTTACACACAGCTGAGGACCAGGTCTCCACACACATAGCCAGTAGGAGCCTTTCTACCCAAACCGAATACAACTAAACAAAAACGTCGATCAAAACATCAACATAACATAAATATCACAAAGGTAAGATATGATATCCTTACTTGACTCAACCCTTACATATTTATATGACTTTGGACACGCACATAACATGGTCTCAAACCATGGTTTGAGACTCATGGTTTCCATTTTCACCCATTACAATATTTAAGGATCTTTCACCTGCCCCAAATCCCCTTGACTTCTGCGCGCAGTGCATTTCAACAAAATCTAACCAAAATTATACCCAAAAACTTGACCCGAGTGGACCCCAGCCCAACAGTACAAATAGATAGAGGGAGTTAAGCTTTAAGGCTTCATAGATGCAGATTGGGTAGGGAGTCCATCTAACAAGAAGGGCACATCAAGGGGAATCTTAAGCATTGGATCAGCAGTAGTTTCCTAGTACAACAAGAAACTGAGATCAGTTGCACTCAATTTAGCAGAGGTAGAGTACATCGTGGCTATTTAGGAAACATGTGAGGACATATGGATGAGGAAGATACTTGTTGACTTTTTCGATCGATGAATGGATCCGACGATGATTTATTGTGATAACTGGAGTTGCATGAAACTCTTGGTTAATCCAATTTTTCATGACAAGTCCAAGCATATTGATATATGGAATAACCATCTCATATATTGTGTGCAGAGATGGATTATGTCATTAGAGTACATTCCCATGGAGGAGCAGGATGCAAACATCTTGGTGAAGGCACTGTTAAGAGGAAAAATCGAGTTCCACAGAGGCGGGATCAGGGTAGAAGAAAATATGTTTATTGTTGAGAGGGAGTGTTGATGTTGAAGGCTAATAACTGAGTATCTTCCAATTTAATTTTTCCCTAATTAAGTGGAGAAGGAAATTGCAATTCCACATCACGTGAAATCGTGTACGATGTTAGCCCCTTGTAAATTTTTGACGAGAGCGAAGTAGGGGCTAAATTTTTTGAGCCTTGAGGAATCACATCCTTCACGAAGACACATCATCCTTGAAGTCTCCTGTGCCTTCGCTTTTGATAAATTCCCCTCTGCTGATTCCCTTTACAAGGTCTCATTGATTTGCAAAGGTTGTGCCCCAAAGGTCTACATCTGTCCCTGGTACCCCTACAGAGTTTTCCATTTCATTCCCTTTTTCCATTTTTCAAAGTTCCCCTTTCACCCCAAATTCCCTCCCCTTAGTCCCCTTAAATCCTCCCAAAATCCCCTTTAATTTTTACCCTTACCTTCGTTGGGCCAAATTCCCTTTGTTCCCCTTATCGTTTCCCTTCCTTGGCCTTAAAATACATTAAAAGGGGAAAAAAACCCATTTTATACCTTATAACAGGCCTAGCCTTTTCCCGCCAGCCCCTTAAACATTTTTCTCCACGCGACCGCAGCGCTAGAACCACCCGCCAGCCCTAAAGGCGCTTACCGCGGAATATGTATCAGAAGAATTTTACACCGTCGATCTGTACAGATCAAATGGTCTTCGGGGTCCTACAGCGTCCACCTTACAAACCGTTCATTCCCCCGATCGCGCCATCGCCGTTCATTTACTCGCCGGATCAACAGTCCAAAATTACCCGCTGGTGGTCCCCACGTCATCGCACACTGTCCAGAAACCATCGGTTTATATCGCACCGCCTTTGAGGGATGGGCGGTATTATCCGATCGACCAACAATTCCACTCATCGCGTGCCGCGTGTCTCCCTGTACGGTTCAAAAACCGCCCTCCATCGCACGTTATCGTTTGTCTGAGGACGCGGAGCGATATTGCCGTGCGTCGTTCGATCCAGAGCTGTTCATCCAACGGTTGGCGCTCCGCGAAGCCGCACAAGATTTAACCCATGGTCTCCGTACCCCCGGCCCACAGTCCGTTGCCCCCCGCTGTGTGTTCAACCGTCGATCTCCTCTGAGATCCGACGGCCCAGCTTTGTTTTCTCCGTCGTTGACTATTCCGCCACTGCTGGGTCTCGCCACGTCACTAGTCCACATGTACCATATTACAATCGCACGTCCATGAATATATATTTCATTCTATGGTCAAAGTTTTAATTTTTTTCCAGTAGAATTGTGATTTCGACATCACCTAGTGCATTTCTCACTGTTACACTTTTCCTCCATAATATCCTCTGCATGCTTCATCGTCCACAGTATCACGTTTCCGATTCCGCAGTCATCCATGCCACCCCCCCATGCGCGGTTTTCTTAACTTGTTTTCGTGTTTTGCAGGGTTATCTGAGGGCGGAAAACGCTATGATTCATATGCGCCATTGTAAAGGCACAGTGCACAGAAGGAGCTAGATTTAAAGCTTGATTTTGCAGAAAAACGTTCGGAAAAGTGTTTGCATCATAAATTCCATCAAAGGACAGAGTTTGAAACTCCACAAACCCTATCCAGCGCCATTAAAACCCAAATTTTGCAGATTAAGACATTTATGAAGCGGCAGGAAAATACCAGCTAATGATCAATAAGTTCGGCGTTCGGAATTGAAGATCTTCGAGCCTAATACGGTAGTTTAGAGGCAAAGCATCAGTTTAGTGAAATCATGGATCATAAAGAGGTACAACATGCAGAAAACCATACCATCGAGGTTTTCACATCAGCAGAATGTTTTTTTCCTGAGCAGGGACATGGTACAATTTGAAGTTTCAGTCCATATTGTGTCCAAGCGAAGATTTTCCCCCTGACAATGGTCCTATGTTATCAGAAGCATTTGTTTCATAGTATGGTGGACCCTTGCATCATTTATTCTCCTTTTGTTTATTCACCAGAAGTACTACAGAGTTCCGTAGCTAAAGTACGTCAGAGACATACCAGAAGTAAACGAAAGCCTGGAGAAGATCACTCTTTCACCCAAGGAGTGCCAGAAATTAATGCACAGGATTTAAACATAATGGGCTTTGACCCTCTCTCTTTCCTGAGTTTAATGCTTCATTTAGTGTTTCACCTACCTTCTCCGCTCCACTGGAGCTATAAATTCCTGAAGAAACTCATTGTAAAGGTTGTTGATCAGTTATCAGAGAATTGCAAGTAGTTTCTTTTGAGACGCAATCTCTATGTAAAGTTGTAAGATAGGCTGAGGAATATGATTTCAGAATGAGTATTCGGCTATTGGCATTGTTGTACTCGACTGGTATTGATATTCAATATGACAAGCACATTTCTTTGGATCCTGATCTAAAGCAGCGGTGATGTTTTCCTATCTCTGTGTTTAATTCATTTCATTTCGTTTACCGGCTTGCATCGAATATTGCAATAGGGTTTTACCCTTGTTAGGTAATTCTATGTTTCCCATCTCCTTGCCATTGATGTTTTTTCTTCCGAATGTGTTATCTAAGGAATTGGATTTTGACATCAGAATCCAGGTAGATTTTATTTCGCTTCTCACAATATGAATTAGATGAATCCGTTCTTAGATGTTTCTTGTTAAGGATCTAACTGGGAATATTAAACAAGTGATTAGAGTTAGCCCCGTCCACTAGATCCTTTATAGCCGTATTTATCTTTAACTTTTTGCCCCGAATATGTATCTCTCCTCCTCCTACCATTCCATATTACATCATATTTAAGATCCAATTTTTTAGATGACTAGCCCAATCGAAAGTTGCATATTGATTAGCAAGCAGTCCTTTCCTTAATTCTATTGTCTCGTGTCTAATGGTTTGAATGCTCCCTGGAATACTTCACCTCTGCCTAAATCCTCTTTTCTCATCCTTGTCTTATATTGAACCCTTCTTTCCTGATGACCAGCAACCAAACAAACAATCAAACAAACAAACCCTGTGCCTATAACTAGCCTAACATCTTAAACGTTGAGCTTCAAAGACATAAAACCCTTGCTCATATAGAGAGATCCCTCTCTAGACCCAGGAGGGCTAGATCCCGAGGTCTAAAAGTGGTTCTAATGTTGTCTCATCTGGGTATTCCCAACCCTTGCCAAAACATGGAACCCCAACACAATGGCGAATTCGCTAGGGAAATTTTGAGTAAGAACTTCAAAACCCACAATCTCCGGTTAGGCTGGCGCGGTGTATTCTATTCGCGTCATCAACTTAGTACCATTTTTTGTGTTCTCCCCATACTTGGACAGAAACCGGAAAGGGCTGTAGCCCCGCATCTCACACCTCTTCAAAGGTGACTCATATCCGGTAAACGCCCCAACATTCAATCTTGTTGTCCAAGATATCCCTGAAAGTGAATATCTTATACAATCGTGGTGGACAAAGAAAATTCAAAACATCCCAAAAATTTCCACCTCGGGCGACTCCATATTCCCTAAACGATTAAAGACTCCATGGGTGATCAGTAGGCCTGCTGATTATCTTGGTCCACATTATACTCCACTGGGAGACCAAAGCCATCACAACATCAACCACGGTAGAAGCAACAAGTGGGGTTAAGCCGTTCGATTGAAACATTCGGCTCTCAACCATTCACACAAGAGCTTATCCTAACCCAAACCCACCGGAAATATTTTGACAACCCTGAGAGCACCCTCAAGGGAGCTCCACCTAAAAATACCAATTATTCCCAACACATCTATAGAGCAACTTCATTCCAAGACCCTAAGGCCCACGGACCCATTTTTTGACCTAGGCACCAAAACAGCTTACCAAGAACTAGATCATTTAGTGTCCTAGACCAGACCTTGGGCTCCATGTTCCACCACCTAAAAGGTAAGCACCTGGGAATAGACAAACCCCTCCATCTACACCACTTGATATTCACTTCATCTCGTAATCTGGGGTTTGTTCCACCCTAGATCTTTCTCGCCGCCCTCTCGTAGGTCATGCAACATCCCCGTCATTCATATACTAATTAAGCCCAAGTTAACCTTTACCTCATCGAACATCACCATGGTACCAGGCGTAACTCAGGCATCTGTACCTCTAGTGCCCTTACCAAATGATTATCAGTCAAAGATCCCACACTTCACTGCAAAAGAGTCCATCACAGCCCAACAACATGTAGATAAGATGGAAGATTCTTTTGACTACATGGAAATAGATGATAATACAGTCAAAATGAGAATTTTTGCCCAGAGCTTAGGAGGTGATGTGAAGAAATGGTTTAAGAGCTTGCCTCCTGGTAGTATCTGAGACCTCCCAGCTCTATATCAGACCTTCATAAAAAAATGGGAAGTTAAGGCTAATCCTCGCCAACTGCTAGCAGAATACATGAACATTAAAAGAAACGTAGGAAAGAGTGTCCATGAGTACTCAACGAGGTTTAATAGCATCTATAATGCTCTTCCTCCACATATGAAACCTCCCTAGGGCATCGCCCTAACGAAATACCCTGAGGGCTTTGATGGTAGTTCTAGTCTTCATGGCCTATCACTAGGGATCAGAGTACAACACGAGGACACAGAAGGAGCAGCACTGGCCATAGGGGGCCAACTTGATTGAGAAAAGAGCAAGACTGAGAGCTGAGAAGAGGGTAACATATAGAGACGACAATGTAGCTTCTACATCTGATCCAAATCATGACCATCTATCTAAAAAAGTGGAGAAGCTATACCAAATGATGGAAAAAATGGTTATCACAGTTAGTAACCAAAATAGAAATCAAAACCAGAACCAGAACTTTAGAAGAAACAATGCCACTCCCAACAGACAAAGAGAATCAGATCAACAAGTTATTCCCCCATTCCAAGAAAACTTTTTAGATGAAGATGAGGGAATCATGGAAGAGTCTGAGGGAAACACAATAAACATGTTTGAAATAGAAGATTCAATCCATAACTGTTACTCAGAAGAATACCAACCATCACCCTCTTATTGGGATGAGGAATGGTTAGAAACTGAAGACTACAGGTTAGGATTTGAAAATGCCATGATGCAGGTCAGAGAACAGTATGAACTTAGAAGCAAAAAGAGTCAAGGAATTTCCAAACCAAAAGCTTCTGAGGTCACCATCAAGAAAAGACTTGAGAAAACTTCTGAAGCAACTGTTCAAAGTAACAAATCAGCAGCTCAGAGTTCTGGAAAGAACAAAGAAAAAGACAACCAAAACACTGATGCGCAAGGTAAACCAGCTAGCAACACTAGCACTGCAGTTAGTGCTCCTGATAAAACTTTCACAAACACCGTACATAACGAGAATCAACACACTGATTCAGCCACTAAGGCAATGGCTAACAAAACAGAGTTGAACATTCCAAAGAGTCAATGCACTTTCAATTTGGAGAGTGAGATTGCAAAAATTAAAATCTCTGTCCCACTCTCTGAGCTGGCCACTCAGGATGTATATAAAGGCCAAATTTTGAAAGCATTAAATTTAGGTGAGAATAGTGACACTGTAAATCTGAGTGATGATCAACCTGCCCTTCTGTTTGGTCCAAAGATAGAAGGAAAGTTTTAGGAAGGGGTAGTGCCCCCTTTTTATATCAGTCTTAATATCCATGATAAGATTCTCCACAATGCAATGCATGATTATGGGGCATCACACAACCTGATGCCTAAAGTAGTGATGGAAAGATTAGGCCTAGAGATAACCCGTCCCTATAAAGACCTATATTCATTTGACTCTAGCAGAGTAAAGTGTCTTGGCCTGATCAAAGATTTATGTGTGAGCCTTACCCAGATTCCAGCAAAATGTATGGTCATGGATGTTGTTGTGGAAGATGTGCCACCCAAGTATGGCATGTTATTATCAAGATCATGGGGAGCCAAGCTGCAAGGAACTATGCAGATGGATGGGGCCTATTCCACAATCCCAATCTTTGGCCAACTTAGAATGTTGTACAGAGAATCTCAGATGAAATTTCTAGTCAGTAGCCCCGAGAAGCCTAAAAACTCTCCTTTATACTCTGTACATATAGACCTTGACTCCTTCATCCTTTCTAATGATGAATCCTCAGAAGGGTCAGTGTCCAAAAATAGAGATACAAACGAGGGAATAGAGGCCATGGACTTTAACATAATGGCTACTCTAGACTCAGAAGAGGAAAATGTAGAAAACTCAGAACAATGCACTGAACTAAAAACTCAAAGTGAACCAGAAACAGAATCCAATCAGCCAACTAGTCACCTCTCCAATTTCCACACACATGACAAAAAACAAAACGACCCACAGCCTAGTGTAGCTCCTATAATGCAACATAATGGTGAACCCAACTTTAAGGGAGGAAGTGATGATAAAACGAAAAATGAACCCTTGTGGGAAATGAATTTTTATGGGTCATGCACCAAGAGAACTGTTGGGGCGGGAGTGTGGATACATAACACAGAGAGTGATTACGCAGAGAGCCATGCTTGCAACCTGTACTTCAAGTGTACGAACAATATTGCAAAATATGAGGCTCTGATCCTAGGCTTAAATATGTTGAAAAAATTAGGAGCCCATAGGATAATTGTGCGTGGAGACTCTGAGCTGATCATTAAACAGGTGAATGGTGAATACACAACGAAACATCCTAGGCTGAGAGCATATAGGAATGACACTATGGATTTATTGAAAACCTTTGTTGAATACGAATTAGTGTTTATTCCTGGGAGTCAAAATGTCATTACAAACGGATTAGCTTGCCTATCTAGTTCATACCCTAAGACTCCAAGCGACCAAAAAATCATCATTCAGACCAAATTCAGACCTGCAGTGCTGGACAATGAAAAATATTGGCAGGTTTTTGAAGGAGATAAACATATTGAGGATTTCCTGGTAGGTAGAAATCAGTTTGAATTCTCTGACTCAAACTCCAAATCTGACAGTAGCTGCCTAAGTGAAGAGTCCTCAGATGAGGAAGAAACACCCCGTAACATAGAAATAAACACTCTAAACAAACAGATTGGAAATCCAAACGAAAAATGTAAAAACACAGATAATGAAGAAGTAGAGGTGCTACAGGCCAAAAATAAAAACATACCTCAAGGCCTTGCACCTTTAGAGGACCTTTTTGAATTTGATGATGTGGCAAAAAATCCCACTATAGAGCATGCAGATTCTGATGTCAATGAATGCAACATAGGCACTGATGATAAACCCAAGAAGATTAAATTGGCTAAGTCCCTGCCTGCAAACTTGAAAAAGAAATACATTGACCTGTTCAAGGAATTTATTGATGTGTTTTCTTGGAGTTATGAGGACTTAAGGGCCTATGACACAAACATCATACAACATAAGATACCCTTGAAAGAAAATCAGAAGCCCTTCAGACAAAAACTTCGCAGAATAAACCCAAAACAAATGCCCGCAGTGGAAAAAGAGATTAAGAAGATGTATGAGGTAGGTATAATCATGCCTGTGAGGTTCTCTGATTGGGTATCAAACTTAGTGGCTATGATAAAGAAAACTAGGGAGATTAGATTATGTATTGACTTTAGAAATCTTAATAGAGCCTCACTCAAGGACAACTACCCTTTGCCAAAAATGGAACATATCCTTCAGAGGGTGGTAGGCTCTAAAAGGATCTCCCTGCTAGATGGTTTTTCAGGATACAACCAAGTCTTAGTAATCCCAGAAGATCAACTCAAGAAAAACTTTACCACTCCATGGGGTACCTTTATGTATGTAAAGATGCCTTTTGGATTGATGAACGCTGGTGCAACCTTCCAAAGAGCAATGGATATAGCTTTTTCAGATGAGATAGGACACTTCATTGTTATTTACTTGGATGACATAACAGTCTATTCTAAGACTGAAGAAGAACACCTAAAACATCTAAGGAAAGTGTTTGAAAAATGTAGGAGGTTTGGTCTGTCACTGAATCCTAAAAAGACTATATTTGGGTTGCAAGAAGGAAAACTTCTTGGCCACATTATATCTGAAAAAGGAATTAGGATAGACCCACAAAGAGTTGAGGGAATAATACAGATCACACACCCAAGAAACATCAAGGAATTACAGTCCTTCATTGGGAAGATTAACTTCCTTAGGAGATTCATTCCCAATCTAGCTGAACAACTCAGGAACACGACTAACATGCTGAAGAAAGGTGTAGGGGTTAGATGGACTGTTGAAGCTAAGAAATATTTTGAATCAGTAAAACTTGCACTCACCCAGGCTCCTGTCTTGATCAGCCCAGATTTCTCAAAGGATTTCCTGATTTTTTCATTTGCCTCCAAGCATACAATAGCTGCAGTTCTACTGCAGAAAAATCCAGAGGGAATGGAATAGCCCATTTATTTCTTCAGCAAAGCACTCAGAGATGCACCCTTGAAATACAACATAATGGAGAAACAAGCCTATGCTCTGATTAAGGCCTTGAAAGAATTTAGGGTGTACATACTACATTCCCACACCATAGCTTATGTGCCTAACATAATAGTCAAAGATATTTTGTCCCAAGACCCAGATGGGAAGAGGGGCAAATGGATTGTTGTGATCTTAGAATACGACCTTGAGATAAAACCCACCAAACTAATCAAAGGTCAGGGCTTAGCTAAATTAATGGCTGAATCAAGTCTGCAAACCCTTGAAATTAACATGGTAGCTGCCTTAGATGAGCAAGAAGGATTGCCTGATCCCACTATTGAAGAGAAGTTTCAGAACTCCCCTTGGTACTCTGATATCCTTTATGTGCTCACCAACCTCAATGCTCCACCTGAACTGTCAAAGACTAAGGCCAGATTCGTAAAACTAAAAGCCAGAAACTACTGCATTTTGAATGAAAACTTATACTGGAAAAACCCAAATGGCCTATTGCTCAAATGTTTTCCTGAAGTTGAGGCTAAGAGGATTAAGCAAGAATTCCATGCAGGAGAGTGTGGAGGCCACCTGAGCTGGAAGACCACTGCTAACAAAATACTCAGGGCTGGTTACTACTGGCCCACACTCTTCAATGACATCCATAAGATGGCAATTTCCTGCCACAAATGCCAGATTTTTGAAGGCAAGAGAAAACTCCTTCCCCTCCCTTTACAACCCATCACTATTGAAGGTCCTTTTACGCAATGGGGCCTAGATTTTATTGGAGAAATCCACCCTGATTCTTCTGCACAACACAGATGGATCTTAACAGCCACAGACTACTTCACTAAGTGGATAGAGACCATACCTACTACGAATGCCACAGATTCAGTCATCATTAGGTTCCTAGAAGGTCATATCCTCTCTCGGTTTGGTTGCCCAAGGAAAATAATCACCGATAATGCTGTTGCTTTTGGATCCAAGAAAATGGTTGATTTTTGTCATAAGTATCAAATAGCACTCAGTCATTCAACTGCCTATTACCCTCAAGGTAATGGATTAGCTGAATCATCAAACAAGAGCCTGGTGATCATCATCAAGAAGCTGTTGGAAGAGAACAAAAAGTCATGGCATAACAAGTTAGTACATGCTTTGTGGGCTGAAAGGCTTACTACAAAGAAATCCATTGGCATGTCACCTTATCAGCTTGTCTATGGAACAGGTATATGTTTCTACAAATTTGGGTATAGCTAATGATTAAAATTGTCCAAGAGACAGACAAGAAGATAAGATGTGGTGAGAAGGATAAACTGCAAAATCTCATCTCCAGCTAGGCCAAGGAGTGAGTTTGTCAGGCAGCTGAGCTCAGCAGGCCATAAAGAGTTATTCTTGACAAGTTGTTCAAAGTTGCTGATTTCAGAATTGAGAGCAAAGCCAAATGGATTCAGAGAGAGTAGACAAAGGAAACACAAGCTCTGGATGTTTGTGGCAGGTAGTCCATACATCATTCAGTCATGGAAGCCAAAATGCTCTTTCTTCGCAAGATGGTATTGCAGCTGCTTGAGGTCTCGAATGGCAAATGATTTTCCTGCTAATTATTTCTGCTGATTTCTACTTCTAGTTTATTTCTTATTGTATATACATTGGTTTTTGTTTCAAGAAAGAGAAAATTTCAAAAAAAGGAGAGGTTTAGACATGCTCAAACATCCCCGGAGTGCAAGATCGGGCTCTAATATGATCAAAATCTAAGCCAAAGAAGCAAGTGTCGGTCCTAATATTCAAAACTGACTAAAGGTATTACACACAAAATTGTGTCCGGTGAAGACAATGAAGAAAGAAAGGACTCTAACGAGCTCAAATCTGAGTCCCAAAGGAAAGAAGGATGCTCAAGATTCTCATATTCAGCTCTGCTTTGCCAAGCTCGAGAAGTTGCCCATGTGCACCGCCTTTATGCCTTGATATTAGGCATTCTCAGGGACCGTGTTTGGTCTTGGGGTTTGGATGCTTCAGTTTGTGCTGTAGAATATAGCCACATAGCTGCATCTGAAGCAGTATTAGTAGAGAATTTATACAATGTTCTAATATGAATCCATGGAGTAATATAAGTATAAATAGAATAGGTTTATGTTTTGGTTTGTAAAAATAAAATGATGTAAAGGGCCTATTAGTCCAAATGCAATCTCTAGAAGAAGCTGAAATGCTAGATTATAGTGTGGGTAGGTAGATTGACTGTGGTTCTTCGCTAGTCTGATGTCTTCATGATTGCAGTTAAAAGTCAAAGAAGGGAGCAAGAAAGTAATCAAGCCTAAGACCAAAGATGATTTTCACCACTCCTTCAAGAAGAAGAGCCCCATGTGAGCACATCGCTAGTCTTCTCTTTATGAATTTTACAAGCAGTGCCAGGGCTACCATGAGCTCATGAATGGGTAATAATATCATCATCCCGAAGTATTCGCGTTTGCCTTTGATAAAATTGCCAATTCTCTTTGAAGGTCTCATTGATTATTTAAGGTCTCATTGACAATAAAATTGTACTAAAGCCTACATCTACCCTTTTCATATAACTTTCCCATTTAACTTATTTTCCTCATCGTCTCTTCAGCTATATCCTTGCCACTCTCCTTTCGCTTACATTAAATTCCTCTCTATCGCTTACCCAATTTCAAAGGTATAAAATGGAAGTCAAAACCATACTTCACATAGTCCGTTCGCTTTCGCCAGGCTTCACGCACCACGCTAGAACGAGCGCTTAAATAAAGCTATCTCGATTCATCACATTTATCGCTGGATCTAAATCGATGGATGGCGTTGCCAAAAGGCCCATCTACCGACATCATACATACCGCTCATTTTCGCTGTATAACATTTGCCGTGGCGAATGCCAAGGCGACGTTTAAAATCAACAAGATTTGCCGCATTCACTTGAGGTTGGCGGCATTTCATCTTCGGCAATGATTCCATAGCGATTATCCGACGATGTCAGCCGAGACGCCAAAATTCACTCTTCCCATCGCCAGCATGAAAGTTCGTCATGGATGCGCTTGTTATCATATGCTCGCCCGACGGCAGAGCATTTACCCACAGCTCGTGGAAATGCGCGATGTTATCCATGGTCACCGCATTTAGCCTATCATTTCATTCGCCATAGCTTCACTATTGATTTCTCCAGAGACGTATGTCCATACGATTCATTACTGCCATTACCACTACACAATAAGAGATATCACGCAAAATTTCATTCGCATACTGTTATCCTCCGTGATATTCCATTTCGTGGCCAAAATCAAGGTTTTCACGCTAAATTCTCCGCATTCCGCCACCTTCACTGCAGCATTCACTCATTCACAAGCATTTTCCACCATTGCCGCCCAGTCCTACGCTAGTTGCTCATTACACTGAGCCTCCATGCATTGTTTACCATTTTCGCAGTTTTGCAGTACAGGTAAAATCGGGCCATGGTTCATATGTACTATTGTAATGCGCGCTGTGCAGTAGGTGAAAGTTGAATTTGAAGTCGGGGACATAAGGAATGTCCGAAGGTAGCTGCCAAGATAAATGTTATCCAAGGATAGTCTAATTTCCACGTTTAAAACTATCCGATGCCATTAAAACCCGTATCTCTAGACAGACATTTATTAGCGGCAGAGAAAGCCATCAGCCCAATGATCAATGAAAGCTCAACGCTTCAAGATTGAAGAGTTTGAGCCTAATACGTAGCAATTTAGAGGCAAGCATAATATTACGACATAACATCATTACTGTAGGTACAACACATAGAAGCAAGTACACAGGCTCTCATCAGAGAATGTTTCCCATCTTAAAGGAGGCCCATGTATATCTGTTGCCAGGCCTAATATCAATGGCATTTTGGCCCGGCCTGAATGACACATTTGGTATCTCACCAGTTTTCCATTTCAACCATGGAGGCCATGGCCCGTATTTTTATTGTGATCTCTATGATAAGACTTAGGATACTAATTTCAAATTTTCCTATCCACTGCTCCCATGGAAATGAGGGCAAGTGGTTTACTGTGAGGTAGAGATATCTCTATATATTTCTGTTCATTTTTTGGGGTCAGCATATATTGGTCTGTCAGAGTCTCATAGCTGAGGGAGTATTCTTTTCCCTCTAGTTGACATATTTATGTTTTCCATAGATCTCCTTCAGAGATTATCTTCAGTTCCCATCATTTCATGAGATTTCACAATGTTTGGAATTGAATCCTCTATTTATCCACCTTATGTTGCTCTATTTGTCTAGCGTTGCTTTCAAGATGTTTTCAAACATCTTTGTGATTCCAGTCTTCTAAGTCTGCTTGATATGTTTAAGCTTTGTTTCAAGATTTTAAATATCTTCATTTCGACATCGTATTCCGCACAATCGCTTATCATTGCATTTGAAATAAAGGTAATTAAGCCAAAATTTTCAAATTCGAAATTTTTGGGAGTACCCAGATTGCAAAGATCTGCGGTGATGGGCTGCTAGTAGAGCTTCCTTACTCTGGGATATCAGTTCTCCACAGCTATTGCCTATTGTGATGTCTTCTGCGAGGAAGTGGTTGAGTTCTAGGCAACTGCTACCGTCTCCTCCCTCTGTTATTCCAGTATACAACTCGCTTCTTGGGGTGATATCGATAGTTCGGGTTGTCCTAATGAATTCACCGGAGTGCTCCACATCCTGCTTAGTTTCAACTCCTCTTCTCACCTAACGAGGTGATCATATTAAAATATCTCATGGACTTTTTTAACACCAGCAGCCTTATGTTTTAGGTTGGGAGAGGTGATATTGAAGTCTCAGATTATTCTATCTTTAGGCCTATATTGGTATATAGATATGTAATGTGGGTTCCCTTAATTTGTATTCCAAAACATTGTTATTAGATTCTGTTGTTTTTGCATTAATCTCAGATGAGCCATTGGGGTTCGTTGAGTCTCCTCTTCTGCTTTCCATTTCGTTTTCAACATCTAGATTTTCAGTCTATTCTTCCAAGTTTCCGCTATCTTCTTCGCATCTTTTTATTTGAGAATTTAGTTTCTTATAGAAAGATCATATTGCTTCTAAATTTATTCCTCGTAGTTTTGTTTCTTAGGCGTCATGCTTAGCTCTAGCATTCCATGATTTTTTTTTCAACTATGATAAACAAAAGAAGTTAAGAGGAGGAGAGCGTCTTTTATTCTCATCTACTCGAAGTTGAGGAGCATTTGACAGTTCTGTATAAGAGCTCATTGTTCGATTGCCTTCCTTTTACCCCGTATTGGGTTTGGTTACCGGAGCAAATTTTCGAATTTGATTCCCGAATTTTCCATGCCTCTTTCGATTCTTTTCCAATTTTCTTTGTGCTGCAAATAGAAATTGACTCTTCTTATCTTCTCGCCGATGTTCCAATACTCTTCTTCCATTGTCTACCCATATAGTTATACCCTCTCTTTCAGATATCTCAGAGTTCTAGATTCTTTGTGTCATTATTTATTGATATTTTCGTATTTTCGAGCATAAATTACCGCGTCGTCTAGGTTCATAGTATATATTAGGTTTACGCCGGTATTTCATTAATATGTTGTATTCGTTGTTTATTTTGCATTATTTTGCTCATAATCTCAAAGCATTTAATACCTTAGTAGATATCTGCTTAATTTAATTTTCTCGTTTTTCACTATTAATGCGCTCGATTTTCGCCGCCTTTCCTTAATTTTTTCGCTTTTTTATTAAAAGTGGGCATTCCATTATCAGTGTCCATGTTCATATTATCTAGCTGCATATCTGGGTATGAATTACATAGTTCCATGGCCGAAGAAGATTTCATCCCTAAATCTACATATTCTTCGCAGTTGCGGCCTCGAAGACCATTACCATATTCCGTACGTATGGGTATAAATTTTTGCAAGAAGTTATTTTCCTCGGCGCTCTGAAAAATTCTGTTTTAATGAATTCACTGCCGGTGGGTCTCGTTAATGGGGAGAGAAGAGGCAAAATCCACGCATGGCAAATTTTCTGCTCGGGTACAATTTCCATGGTCCATATACACTTGTCGGGGCTATTTTCAGAAATAGACGCTTCACTGTAAATAGATGGCCTCTATATTCTGTTTGCAAACACAACCGTAAAAAAATTCCTTAGCTTCTAGGTAGATGGATTATCGCATTCGGTTTCCATTGTTGTTTTATTCAGTAGTATATAGTTTTTTCGCTTATTAAATGTTTATATCGTGTAGATTAGTGCATGTATTGATATATGGTTCTGTTTGGCATTTTGGACAGATGAGCCTGGCCATTGGTTTTAGCACGTCTACTTGCTTTTTATTTTCGTATTTTGCATTCGATGGATCTAAAGACCCGTTTAAGTTTGTTTCTTCGACTATAGCTTTTGTCTCTTCTAATGTTCCAAGAGATTCTTCTCAGAGTAGGGTTATTTATTCTTTCATTCCATTATATATCCATTTATTGCTTACTCTATGTCTTTCCTTTATGATCTCATAATTTTTCTACGTTCTTTCATATCTCTTTCCTCTAAGATTGAATTAAATAATATAAATTCTTTGTTTGTCCTTTTCCTTGTCCATGCCATCTTTATAAGAAGGCTCTTTACCTTCCACCAACTCATATGATTGAGAGTTGCCCACGTTCAGGAGCCCGAAGAAGGGGCTCGCCCGCCGCAGCTTGTTACAGCAGCGGCTATTAAACTCGACAATTACAGTTCTTTAAGTGTTAAGCATTTGAGACTCGCAGTTATAATCTCCAAGAGATATATTCTCATTGTTTTCCTTCATAGATATCTAATATTATCTTCCACAATGATTTTCAAATTTTCCTCATAAATTATTGTTTTAGAGTACTTATACCTATATATATCTAGAAGTCTCATTATTACATGCAATATCATATGAATTTTTAGGAAGAATTAGAAAGGGCATATATTGAATATACTGATATTGACTATGATTTGTATTGTCTCATCGAGTTCCTTGACTTCTTTTGAGGACGGCATTATCTTCATGACACCATCACTCTCTGACAATCTCTTCTAATCTAGGCATATTGAAGGATACAATTTTTTTGTTCTTTGACCTTTGATTAATCATTTATTGTCACGTTGATCATATTGGCTGTTCTGTGACAATATAACACTCACATTGGAGCATGATCTAGTCTTCTCCTTGTTTCTTCTATGGATTCTCATTGGTATCGAGCATACTTTCACATGGATCTTCCTCTTACATTTCTCTTCTCTGGATAACAAGGTAGATGGTTTCCTTATTCATTCTTTGAATTTCCTTTCCACAAGCAATTATCTTGGGTTCTTCTTAACACTCTTCCAATGGGCTCATCATGTTGGGAGTTTGCTGTTGTTTTTTTATGGAATTAATGAAGGCTCCCCCATATCGCATTCCATTAGAGAGTGACAACAACCAATCCCCCTCTATCGCATACAGATCACTGCATTCTTTGAAATTAATTCCTAGTTGAGATACTTCTAATGAGGCAGATTACACAAATTCCCCCTCATGCATCTCTCATTTCTTTAGCTTGTTTAAAGGAGTAGGATGTGGTTAAGTTGCTGACTTGGATATATACCTGGTGTAGTTTGCTAGCATATCCTTAGATTTTCAGTTATCGGACAACAAGTAAATGATCTTCAAAACTATTAATAATAATTTTCTTAGTTTGATCCGCTACCTTTCTTATAGTTGATTTGTATATGGTGAGCATTTAAGTGTTTGAGAACACTTCTGCACATATTCTAAGAAATCATTATATCTAATATAGCTTAACATGTAACAGTTTGATAAGCCACCTAACTTCATTTTCAAGAAAGAGGTAGTCATCTTGTCCAAATCAAACATACTTCTTCAAATTTCCTTCAAATATTATTGTTTTGTCTCTTATTTTGGACTTTGTTCTCACCTAATTTAATCCCATGTTAATTTCCATTGAATTTATGTTTTATAATTAGTTTAGGCCTAATTTAACTTCAATTAGAAAACAATTTATCTTCCACAAATAGTAAATTTGTAGATATACACAAATGACAATGAGCAATAAGATTCAATCGTATAAAGATAAGCATATCAAGAGTCATTTCCACATCAGAAAACTACGTGTCTCTCTCTCTCTCTGATAGATTGTCATAAAATACAATAGGCATGTATACATCCAATTCCACGAGTCAAAGTCATTATTTGACTATTCAAATAGAAAATTACTTCCACCAGATGAGCTAAAGCACTGTCAAGTTTCAGTCTCTAATTTATCCAAGTGTCACAGCAGCAGTGCTCTGTAGTCAGCATGGTCACCACCAATCCAAGCACTGTCAAAATCCACAAATTTGTCTCACAGCAGAGGCCAGCCTAAGACACAGCCCTGTCAACAGAGAGAGAGAGAGAGAGAGAGAGAGAGAGAGAGAGAGAGAGTTGCAGAAATAACGCAGTGCTCACTTAGCCATGTACAATAATGGTTTATTCGGAACATATTTTATTCGTTATTAAATTCATTAGTCATCTAGTTGGTCACTTTCTAGCATTGCATCAACGCTAGGCACATAGAAGTTGAGACTACATTTGGCGAAAAGAAGTTGATTTAAACTACTTAGATTCAAATTCAATAAATTTGAAGAGAGAAGAGAGCCAAATGAGGTGCTCAATCTCATCTCCATGCATTGGAGGCAGTTATTTTTCAGTTTATTTGGATATCAGCATTGTGTTTATCGTTTGGTATTTTTCTTACTCCCAAATTGGAGTGTTTCATGTTTTGGGTCTTCTAATGCAGGAATAATTTCAATGAAGGTAATTTCTCTGATCTCCAGATATTTCAACGCTGTAAAATATATCATCGCCTATGCTAATCTCTATTGTATTATGAGACGAAAATTACAGTAATTTTCGTTCTAAGTTGTTTGTGACAATCATTTTCTATGCGTTTATGAAAAAGATTGTAACTTTCGTTGTTAATTTTGATTCTAGAACATAGATGATTCATTTTCTGAAATTATCTATGCATTACATGTTTCAATTGTTTTTGAAGATTTTCACTTAACGTAAATGTCTACGCCTATATTGAGCCTATGGCCTATATTTGAAGTATACAAATATCTCTCATAACTTGAATTATTTCATTACTTTATCTTCATTATTGTTCACATATTTATTGTCACATCATGCGAAGAATAAGGGCCATGTCAATCGCCATTACTTAGATTTTGTGTATCGCGTATGATTTTTAAATTTTCTAGGAATTTTTTTTAAATTGTACATGTAGATTTATGTTGTTCTGAAATAATAAATTCGCATTTATATCTCATACCTATTTGTTATTATATGTATGAAGTATAAGTGCTAATAAAACTAGCATTGTTACAGTTTACTAATACTGTAATTTTGTAATTTGTGATATAGATGCATTCTGATATGATCTTCAAAAAAGGTTTCACGCTTCAATGATAACAACTTCACAATTAATTGAATTCGTATTTTTCTTATGAAAACATTGATTTATATCTTCCGAAGCAAGCAGGAAATGGTGCCTATTTTGAAATTCTCAAAGTTCATATTCATCAAATTATTGTATGAAATATTAGCATTGACATGAGCTCTTTGTTATCAGCATTTCAAGATATTGAAAAAAATCCTCTTATAATATGTGTGAAAGAGGAAATGAAAATTATTTTAATGTTGAAATACTAGCAACATGCAAATCTTATGCATAATTTTCAGATCTCTCAAAAGAGTAATTGTGACAAATATTCATAAAATATATCCATAAAATACCAAGATAATGAATATAGAGATGAAAATATTTCAATGTTTGTTCCATGTTATCATCATCATACTGAATGAAGGCATCTTCCCAAATTTTTCGTAGGCATAGAAGCAGGAAAACTAGGTACAAAAATACTCAATTACGAAGCACAATGAGTTTCCATGGAAAAATATGAATTATATAGCATGGAGTGATCAATTAAAATATCCCTTTATAAATATATTATTTAAGAGAATTCCATGCCATGTTGTTCTACTTCCTATTCACTCATCGAAACGTAACAAATCTATTTTTTGTCAATTAATATGGATAGAACGTGATTAATTGCCACAGGTGCAAAATTGACATTCTTGTTTATACAAAAATTTTGGGCCGCGCTATGGAGTCTTTGAACCTCCCAATTTATTCTTTAAGTTAGTTTCCAAGCTGCTGGTTTAACCCCAACTCTTCACAGCATTCATGTTCAAAGTCACCGCAGAAATTTACGCATTACTTTAATGCTAGATTCAAAGATTGCAACAATAAAATGTTGAAGGGATAATGTAATTGATGAAATCATTAAATTCAAGTACATTTCATTGAGATCATTATCACATCTTCAAATATATTTTTAGTTGGTGGAATATAAAACAAGTTAAAGATGTATGCCTAATAATACTAAAATTTTATTATTAGGTATATAGTATATTTTGATTAAAGTGGTATAAAATAAGCAAATGTTCCATGAAGGCTAATTTTCTTAAGTACTTAGACTTTAACAATGATTATAGAAGCCTAGATTCCATGCTATCTCTTAATCTGTCTATATCCTTTCATTATTGAAAATATATTGATATTGGGACTCTGTTTCAAATAATTTTTTCATGCGAAAAAAGACTATTATCATATCAATAGCAAGAGCTTACCTAAATTATACTACAAATTTCTTCTGAGGGCCTTGATCTAGATATTATGTTTATGGGTATATTTTGCTCATATTAAGATCTTTAATTCATTTCAGTGAAGGTCTACAATGCGATTAATGTTTCTGTACTTTAATTTACATAAATCATATATCATGAAACAAAATATGTGTAATATCTTTCATGAATGAAATGCATACTAGAGAAAAGAAAATCTATAATCAAAGAGAACAATGAAATCAAGATATTATTCAATCATAACTTTAACTTATTATAAGAAAATTATCATCACTTGAATCCTTATCTAGGTGATATTGCCACCTACCCCACCTAGATATCTAGTTATTACTTGATTATAGTACATTTACTATTTTTTTAGTAGTTTTTTGTCTCACTATTTTGAATTTAAATGATTACTTTTTGGAGTTTGAAGTAGTCTATCATTATTTATTACTGAGATACTTTTGTAAATAGGTATTTTTATTTAATTAAAAATATCATATGACTAGTTATATCTTCGATTTACCTAACTAAATTTCTACGGGGCTTCATAGTCTCCTTGGTGTTACATTTTCTAGGGTTAGGGGTTTGGTTTTGTTTCCTTTGTTTTGGCATGGTAGCACTTGAGCTCTATTGCATAAATATATATATATTTTATATCTTCTGTAGATAAGCAATATTTACCATGTTTATTTCATTCGTATGTAGCATTTTTTTAGTTCTGATATTAATGAAATGAATATTTATCATTGCCGCATCTATGTGTTTATATATATATATATATATATATATATATATATATATATATATATATATATATATATATATATATATATATTTATCCATGTATACTCTGCATCGTTGCTATCAGTGAGCGTATCTTCTCCTATGTTTTTCTTCTATGTCCCCACAATGTCAAGTATAAGAGTTACAGGCTCAATTGTCAATTTTGCAGCACACCTTTCGAGAATGATGAGCACTTGAGCGGTTTTAGTAAAATAAAGATGAGGAGTTGATATTCTCTTTAAAATTTTCAAACATGAGCAGAGCTGTAAGAACACATGATGGATAAATTTTCCTGCATTCTTGCGTATTTTATAGGCAAATATTATACTATCTCTGCATTCATTTCGAGGTGCCTTCAGCTAATTAACTTTGTATCCCTATATTTAGTGCTGTGATAGAGGCGTAAATAGCCTATATGGATGGTTAATCGAGCAGTTAAGCAGTTAGTTGAGGGTCTGCATTTCTAAGTTGTTTCAATGCATTGCTTAGAGGAGGTTGTCTTCAAGATGGGTACAATGCATAGGTCTAAGAGGTAAGGGCCCCATTACTAAGGCTAAGAGTGTGCAGCCATGATGGGCCTCTAAATTAGACATAGAAAATATGTCTATCTAAATTTAAGCTTCCATCTACCTTTCTATGCATGAATATATATATATATTAAATCTTCTCTTCGTATTAATGTTTTTCTATGAAATATTTTCTTAGAAGGTTTAATAGAGCACGGTGCCTAATATGTTACGTAGAATATTGCATAGGGATTTGATTATGAGCTCTGGGAAGGAGATACTAGGACTTGATCTGTTACCGAAGACTATGATTGATGATAAAGAAGATGCCACACAGAAAATGGGAGAAGATTGAGTGACTGGGTACAAAGGTAGCCAAAGGATCTCATGATGTCTCTGCAATTACCTAGAATGTTTATCAAGTGCACTCAATCCTTGATTACTTGAAAGTCAATGTGATAATCAATTCCCAAATATTCTTTCCATCAATTAAAGTTCTGCATGTCTGCTCAAATAGAGTTCACTCAATCTTGTTACTGAGACAAGGGATTCACCACCCTAAATACTCTAGTAATTGAATTTCTAGGCATTCAGTGAGAGCACTCAATATTTGTTTATCGTGGAGTCATGGACGCAATCACTAGCTATAGAAGAAAGGTATTCTGTAATAAGTAGAGCATAGCTAGACAGGAGTTATTAATGATTTTTCATTCCATTCTGAATTTGCCTATAAGATATTGTAAATTTTTATTGTACTGCTATTAGATTTCTGTAATGTAATATATACTAAGACGTATTGCATCATCTACTTAGCCCCAAATAATTAGGCCTAATTATTTTCAGTTGTTGTCATTCTTCTCTTTATTTATCTAGTTTTATTTATGATTTTCATTGTATTATATGGCTGTAGATTTAATTCGCTTATCTTCCGCATCAGTAGTTGATAAACTCTATAAATATGGTGAGGTATTTCCTTCTCATTATCTCTGCCACTGAATTTGGCTATGTTGATCTTTCCACGCTGTGCTTTATGTTCTCCACGTGTTTATCATGCTCTTTATCAAATTTTACAAATTTGCCTTTATTCTCAGAGAATAAGCATAAAAATCCCAGAAGATCATCATGTACTACATACAAATTTCGCTTACGCTCGGAAGCATCTGTTTATCAAAATTTTATTTCATTTTCTTTTATTTCAGATTTTTATTTCTTTTCATTCCAAAGTACTTGAAAAGCGCAACTAGGATTTCCGCTTTTCGCTAAAAATCTCACTATATTTGTTTCCATTGAAAATCGTGTCGCTTGTGATATTTGTTAATGCTCATTTGTCAATTTATATCCTTTATATTTTCACGTTTTAAAAATACAAAATATTGAAACTAAAATTTTCCTTTGTGATTCTTCGTCATTTTTTCACCGCATTTATTTGATTCTTGTTAATGTTTTCGGTTTGAATTTGATTTTGATATTCTTTTCTTCGCTTTTTTCGGCCTCATTTCTATGTCAAAAACATTTGAGCACCCCTATTCCACCTTCACTTTCACTTTGTCAGCATTTGTAATTCCTTGATTCCTTCGCTACATTTACCACTCTCTTTTCTCGCTGATTGCCTTATATTATTAAAAAAAATAACACTCCATACCGCTATATCATTTCACCGATTGATTGTTTTCAATATTTTCGCAATCATCGTGATTTACATTTTAATTTCTAGCCTTATCGCTTAATTTTTTCATTTTAGAGCTATGTTTTTGCCCAGACTCACTTTACTTCGTTTTCCACCCTAAACCCCAATTGTAAAATAATACTGCACGGGGCATCATTGTCATCAGCATCACACTTTCTGCATACGTTTTCGGTGACGTGATTTTCGCATTTTCGCATTTTTCCGATTGCACTTCAAGTTTCTTTAAATTTTGTGATATTTTCAGACAATGTTATCACATATCAGTATATTTTCGCATCAGCAACTCTTCCATCATTATTTAAAAATTTTCCACCTAAATAATTTTAGATATTATGTGCTTTAATAAATCTAAACACCTTTTCAATTTCTAATTTTGTTTCATGTTTAGTTTTCCATGAGTTATACTTTAGCTCTTTTCCTCAATCGAGAATCAATACTTTTCAATTAGGAATTGTCATGAATAGCTCGCATGGTTAGAATCATAGATAGATCATAGGATAAGTAGAGTGTTTTTAGACGTTTGGATAGTTTCAATAAAATTTAGTTTAGTTTCCTTTTCTTATCATTTTCTACAATTCTAGTTTAAATTTTTGCCTTTCATTTTTAAGCAATTTTAATTTATTTTCGTCATTTTTCAGAATTTAGTTTAGTTTCATTTGCGTGTAGACGGACTTCATTGAGAACCTCCTTAAATAGCACCTTTTCATGTTTAAGGTGATGACATGAAACAGAATGCATCTATTGTGTATACGGCATTGTCACTTCCAAGTAATAAATTGCTGTTACAAAAAGCGGCAAGTATGGCCTTTGGGAAAGTTGCAAATACCTTTGCGTAATTGTATTCACCACTTGTTGGTATCGTTGCCGGGAGTGTCTAGTATATGCTTTGATTTTATTTTTAGTATTATTTTTCTAATTTCTTTTTCATGCCATTTCAGGCCACAAAAATACAAAAAATAATCAATTTTCATAATTCATGGGAGTAGGGATATATTTTAAAAAAAATTTCCAATTACCAAATTTCCAATTGATTCCCGTAGGGTGTAAAGCAGAAACTACATCACATACACTTTGAAGGTAGAAGAGATGGATGGATATGATGACAATGAAGAAGATCTTATTGGGTTCTCCTATCTCAGATATGGACATCAATGTATTATTTGAAGAACACCTCCATATTTTTTCCCAATTTCCATGGTATGATTGCATGATGTGAAACATTTTCTTTGAATTTGAGATATTTGTAGGTCTTATCGCTTACTTATCACAATAATTGCAAAAATTGAGATTGCTCGCACATTGAAGGATTGTTTGCCGGCTCATGAGGTTTTTCAATCGCATTGAATGATATGCAAAAATACAAAGATCATGATCTTAGGAGAAGAAATTTTAGAATGAATCCAAGAAGAAGATGAGGGCTCCTGGTGGACCCAATAGAAAAGATTCATGCATAATGCTAATAGGAAAATCGCATCATTTAGATTTGGATACATGGTGCTCCTCGATTTAGAACAATTAGATGAGTGGATTTATCCCCATCTCATGAGTAAAGGAGATGTATATCAATTGGCTCTGAAGAAATTTGGTAGTACGCAGTTTTATCAAGAGGAAAGGAAAGAGTAAGTACTAACATCAACATTGGTAGCAGCAAGATGAATTTAGAAATTTGTTGACAACTTTAAAACAAAATTCTTAGCAATCTAAGTGAACAAGCAGAAATGTTAAGAATGCAAAATGAGCAAAAATAAGATGATGATATTTTTGTTATCTATGCACATATACTAGTTCTCAAAGTTTAAAGAATTTACTTGAAAGAATAAAATGGGAGTTAAGGCTATCAATTAAAGAAGCTATGTTATGTAGCCTAGTGAATTTAGGCTTATCTACTTCTGATATGATGTAGATCTACTTCATAATTTCAAATATTGCCATACCCATCTCAGTCTAATTGGGATATCTTCTTCTTCGAGTTTCAAGACAACTTAAATTAATTGCAACATGGTTAAGTGTATGTCTTATTGGGAAATCTTAAATATCTCATATTTCATATTCTTCATAGAGTGATTTATAGCATTTTATTATCCATTTACATTACAATTATATCTAATTATATCTATCTATCTATTTATTTCACCATTGCATTAATTATTTTCTGCCTATATACGAAGTATCGCACCATTTACATGTTGAGGTAGAATATTCATTAAATAACCCTTGATATAATGGTCTGTATATTAGCTCAAAAGTGTATCGCAAAGAAGATATTTTCTTAATGTCAAGGACAACATTAAGAAGAAGAAGACCCAAATGAGGACAAAAGATCGTTTTACGCACTTGATGAAATAGCTGCAAATCATAATCAGATGTTGAGAAAGTTCCTCATTTTTACAAAGATTTCCATGTCTAAGAGAATAATCAACAAAAAGAGGAAGATTTGACGTTTTCATAATAAGAGGATTATCTGTTAGATCCAACTCTGAAGAAGTGAATTGTGGGAGCCATAATCTATATTGATATATGGTCTAGTCATTCATTGTATTGTAAAGAATACAATTTTCCTCTGTCATCTCTTTCCAATCAGCATTTGATAGCACTTATCTACTTCCATCTCCATATCTGTGCACATGTTTCAAGCATGTATTCTAATTGTGAACATGATTTTATCTATCATATTGATGTGTATTGTTTGCCTATTTTTTGAAGTATTTCCTGAAAGGTTTTGTTTTTCTAAAGTAGAGTAGGAAAGTGAAAAGAAAAAAATGAAAGGATAAATTCAGTATTTTTAAGGCATCTGAGATTGGCCTATTCATCTGTACCCCATGAGTTTCATTGGGTTAGAAAAATTATCCTAGGTGAAATTCCTAGTGTTTTCTGTGCATCTACGTGAAAAAATCAAAGAGGCAGTTTAGTAGGTCTTTAAAAAATAAAAATTGCATATCTCCATGTATCTCTCTAATGAATAGTGTTTCAGAAGCTGTATTAGGCTGGCAATGTAAAATCTGTGTTGGTCACAGTTAAAGGTATTCAAACTTGGACTCTTCAAGTGCTCGTAGTTCCAAAGCGACTAGCGCATTATCATTAATGCAAGCTTTAGAACCACCAAAGACAGTTTTCAATGCCTATATCAATACTATCAGTCATCTACTGTAAAACAAATCAATGGTAAGGCTTGTGTATGCAATCATTCCAATCCTTTCTTTGAATCTATTTGTGTTTAATAAAATATTGCGCAAGGAGAAGGAAAGTTTTTATATAGACAAAATAAGAGTGAGCAAATTCACCTATCTAGCACTATACCACTTTTCACAAGAAAAGGAACAAGAAAAGTAAAATGACTTGAGAAAGGGGCAAGCAGGGGTACTATCAGAATAGATACAAGGCCAAGGGATAAAGGGTGAACTTCACAATAAAAACACTGTGAGTCTATTTTCATGCAATAAAGAGAGAGAGAGAGAGAGAATAAAAAAGAAATAAAATAAATAAAGCAGTGGATTCAATTATCTTCTGTTGCAAAATAGATTTTCTTAAGGCATATGAGGATCTCCATAGTTAATTTACGAGAAGAATACAAGACATTAGCAGAGGAGTACGCATGTGTCAATAAACATAAAATGAAATAAAGCCAAGATGCAGAAAATTCATAGCGCGTGAAGATGAATATGCTGTTCGCAGGAGGGATTAACAGCTAAAGAGGGTGATGATACTTAAATTACAAATACCTATCTCGGTTTTTCTTGCCTATCTACTTCTTATATATTACACACACACACACACACACACACACACACACACACACACACACACACACACACACATATATATATATATATTATTACATTATATATAATATCTTTCTACACTTAGTAATGTTTTTTTATGTTTCAATATTTTCTTAGAAGGTTTAAAAAGGTAATAGCATATTTTATGCCTAATATTGGTTATTTTGCATACATTATGTGAGAATATTCTGTGAGTTATGCAAGTATTTCAAGAAGGAGATGATTTAGACTTGGCTCTCGCCATCGGAAGATCAAGCATCTGCCAGGTTCAAATGAAGCACAATATCAAATAAATTAGAGAAATCTTGATATACTAGCAAAATTCATTAATTTCAATTCTCAGTAGGCTAAAGTATCCTCATGATATCCTTCTTCCTGTTGTTTCTCGGTTCTGCAGGTACTAAGGACTCCAAGATTAAGTGCAATTTCAACTCTTGCCACTTGAGTCAAGTGGATTCCACCACCTAGCCATTCTCCAGCCATTCTCAGCCCCCCCCGCCCTGTGAGGTAGCTAAGCATTAAAAGAGGAGTTCACTCCACCTTGTTTACTGTGAGTTAAGTGGACTCATCACCCTTTAAATATTTTCCAGCTAGCTTCAATTTGTAGAAGGTTTGGCACTTCAAAGGTGTGAGAGACTTTGATCTTTTTTTTTTTTGAGTCAAGTGATTCCACCGTTATTTTGTGTGAGTTATTGCTTACGTCTCGTAGAATAAATAGAGCAGTAGCTAGAAGCAGGAAGAAGCTATTGAGCCTTTATTGACAGATTTTGAAGAAATTAAAGGCTTAAGATTTTTATTGTATTTAGTGATTAGACTTTTAGAAATGTAACAGCTATTTTCGAAATGGGAAGATAGACTCCATTTTACATTTAGGCCCCAAGAGAGCTGCTTGTGGGTTAGGCAATTCCCATAAATTAGCCTATTCTAAGCAGTTGTCATCCTTCTTCGCTATTTGTTGGGGTTTTATTTAATACTTACGGGTTATTTGTTGATGTTGCAGATTTAATTCTGTTTATCTATGCTAGGAATAGCCGAGTAAATTTATAAAATGTGAGGTAGTCTCCTCTCATCTTCGCTACAGAATTTCCGAGTCGGCAATTTTTTCAGACGGCAAAAAAATGTTTTCGTTTCAATGTTTTTATTTACATGTCTATTTTTTTCATGTATAAATTTGCAGCTTTGGTTTGCAGGAATAAGACAGTCTCATCATTGCCATTCCCGCCATTTTCATTTTTTTTCATTTCGGCAATTTTTTGCAATTTCATTTCTTATTCTTATTATTCAAGGTTATTTTTCTAAAATGTTGAAAAGAATTTTCCCTAAAATTTCAAAATTTTCAGTTTATGAAATTGTCAGCAAATTTCATATTTTACGTTCTTCATTTAGCCTTTTGAATGTATATTCTCTTTCTATTTCTTGTTGATTTATTAAAATACTAAAAATATTAGAAACCGCATTTTTTTCTTTGGAATTATTATTTTTTGCAGAATAATTTCTATTTGTCTCTAGCAGTATTCGATTTCGACAGATATTTTTTTTTCGCTATTTAAAATAAAATCCCAAAGAATTTAATTCAATTTTTTCGAAAAATTTTTCAGCATTTCACGTTAGTTTTCATGACTTTACATACGCCTTCTTTTTTTCGAGCCATGCATAGGAATTAAAGTGTTCGTATCGTCTTGCCACTACACATCTTATCAATTTTCATTTTCGCATTTTGCAATTCTAGTTTTATCGAGAATTTTCCATTTCGCATTATCACATTTCATTTTTTCAGCATCTTCAATTTTGTTTCGGTTTAATTTCTAAACCTATTGACGTGGAAATTACCATTATAATATCGTTTATCGCATTTCATTGTTGCGACAGATTTCACATTTCCTACGGAGCCGCATTTCAAAGTTTCTGAAGCCTTAGACATTATGGCATCGCTGCATATCGCATTTTGCCGCATCAGCAAATTTCCATTGTAATTTATTCATCAAGTATACTTTTCTAAAGTTCTTCCATCTTAAAGAATTTTTTGCGATATTATGCGCGACAAGTTTTCCAACATTTTTTTCATTCTCTAGCTTTTGTTTCATGAGGTTTGTTTTCATGAGTACCTTTATTTTTTCTCCAACTGCACAAATTTTTTCAATTAGATAATGAAAGATGCATGGTTAGAAGAATGGTAGATAGATCATAAGATAAGTAGAGTGTAAATTTGTAAATAGTTTGATCATTCCAATGCAATTTAGTTTATTTTATTTTCTATCATTTTCTTTCTCGCGAATTTATTTTAAGTTTTCTTCGCCATTTTTTTCAAAGAATTCAATTTAGTTTTTTCGCGCCATTTCTTCAAACTTAGCTCTATTCTCATCAGTCCGACATATCAATTTAAAATCTAGAAATATCACTTTTGTAAAGCAAAGAGGATGACATGAACAGAATGCACCAAGGTGTATATAGGCATCGTTGTTCTCCAGTTTGTACAGTCCCCGGCTGATGTTAAAGTAGAGGCCTAGGAGTTGCAGCACTCTTGGCATTACTAGGCTCATCATAATATGACTATCACATTCAAAGTTTTAGTGTGGTCAGCATTTGTGCAAGGCAAAGAAGATAGAAGGACTCTACTAGCTTCAATGAGAGAAGAGGATAAGAATATATGGTCATTTCAAACATGATCACACATATATATTTACTCAATCACATGGAAAGAAGACATTACTAATAAAATTGTCAATCACATAATGAGTCAACAGCCATATTTATCTAAAAAAAGGCGACATTTGTAGTATGTATCTTAGCATTACTAGTAATGCACCAAAGGCACTATGACAAGAATGTGTCTCGCACATGTTCTAATGATAAATATCAAGTAGTGAAGCAGAATGTGTAGGATATCTAGATGTGTCATGGCGCATACGATGTGTGAAAATCTCAGCAGCAACACATGCAAGAGTGGAAATGACATTCTCAAGCATAAATAAAACACAAGAAATACATGCAAAGAATGAAAAATAGGCAAAAAGAGAAACATTTGCAAAGATAGAGGAAGAAATGACGAATGCAAGAGAAGCCAAATCAAATCAATCACTTGTGAAAGCAGCAATAGTTGAGGAATCATACATTTGCACCATGTAAGTGAGATACTTGCAATTTCCAATAGTAGAGCAAGTTTCAAAGTGAAGGAACAATATAAGGATGAATTTAGATCGAATCTTATATAGAGAGAAGCATGCAATTAGAGTTAGATTAGTGATACACGCTTTGTTTCCAGATTAGAGTGAAGAATGAATTGATCGACTTGAAGAATTGTTATCTTCCATTGCTGAAGAGCGTGAAATCATTATCCGCAAGGATGCCATCACATTGTCTATGTTCATAGTGATTGCAGTATTTTCTGTGGGAATTCATGCGTAGCATACTAGTATCAAGGGTTATGCTATACTAGTATAGTTATCATGTAGTCATTGTTCATTAAATATTGGGTATTAAATATTAGTTCACGCATTAGTATTGCGCTGTCACTATGACAGGGATTATATGGCTATCGCGGAGGATTAGGGAACTACACAATCATAGTGATTAGAATCGCATAGCCGCCTGGCGATTAGGTAATTAATACGACTACTATCAAGGATTATAGCGACATATTAGGCTCTTCTTAGAAGAATTTAGCTATGGGAGGCATGAAAATATTGTGTTGTTTCACACTTGGAATTCTCAAAGTAAGATTTGAACACTTCAACAACATTTATCGGCTACGGCATCATTTCATTGAAACGGCGACGGAATGACAAGTAGGCTCAAAAATTCTGAATGCGAGTAGTTCTTTGGAGGGTGTCAGCTCACTTAACACCTGTAGAAGGAGAAAATTTTTAATCCACGTGTTTGTATATCTTGAAGTCATAGAAATGGCCAATATCATGTTGGCTTTATTTTTCAACGCCATTAGTAGTATCCATGATGTTTTCCATGCATATGTTTTGGCTATCACTAGTATCATTCTCCCACATTTACTAGTGCTAATCGTCGACGGGTGCATAAACATGTGATTTGCAGGGCTATTATGATGTGATTAGTCTCCCAATTATAGTTAAAGAAGGAACTAATAGCATGAAATGAAATTTACTCTTTCATTACATGTATGTAATCTATATAGGCCAACTAAATTTCAGTGAGAATTCGGTGATATTCTGAAAATTTGTTAATTTAATTTTCTCATTTATGATTAGTACATGCATGTACTGAGGTAGCTCTGTCAGTTCTCCGCATTAAAGTAGCATACATGGTATCGGATTTTCAATTGCGACTCTATATTCTGTTACTTTAAAATTAGTTCAGCATTGCCATGCACTTCATGAAATCTCTAGAAATGATAGACAAAAATGGAATAAGCAGCATTAATGCAATTATCGTGCAAGCACTTGATTCAATCCTCTACTAGTTATGATAGGAATTTCATCAAACATGTCATAAGTATGTATTTATAGGTTGGCACAATATATTCAGCATAGGTTCTATATTCGAGAATTGTTGCTAGCATCGATACTATTGCAATAGTTTAAATATATATTGGGTTATCTATTCATTTTCTTACAATTTATATCAAAAACATGATGAGATCATCAAATATACACATAAAATCATCCTTTCATATCCAATGTCACCATGATATAAATATCCATAAAATCTCATATGAACAATGAGTTTTATCCATCAAATATAAGAGGAAAAGAGTTCTACCATATGCAAATGAGTTGTGTCTATACTTTATTATACTTAATGGCTCATATATTATCAACTAAATATTTTCAGCCTAATTTCTGCTATATTCTAAGCATGAATATTTTATCATGGAATAAATCCAAACAAATCCAAACAAGGTTTTCAAGAGGAAAAAACTGTTGATGTTCCATCTAATGGCTGCATCTTCAGTTATCATTGCATTGTCTTTACTAAAGATGTATATGGATTCCATATGTTTATTCTAACCTGGGGATTCCATGATTCAAGAATTAATCTATTAAATGCTAAGTTGATTTGGTGATCATTCTTTCTAATCTGTATTTCCAAGATTGCAATCTCAAATTGCATTAGCGTTTAGAGTTTTTTTTCTAAATTGTGCGTTTAGACTAGTTCACCTAATTTTCATATAGTTTCTGCAGAGTTTGTCTAATTGTATTTGCTATCTACAATTAATTATTACCAAGGAATATTAAGAATTAACAAGAAATGGGGCAGTTCATCATCATATATTCAGAAATGCTAAGGCTATAAAACACGTTGATGGGCATTCATTTTGTATTAATGATAGATCATAATTAGGAACACATGTGAGCACATATTTGTGCTGAAATTAGCAGTGAATGTTGAAAGGGTTTCAATTCAGCCATAGGTAAAGTCATTTTGGGTCAGTATATGGATGAAATGTTCAACAGGTATTGTTTCATATTCAGAATAGTAATTGACACGTTAGAAACTAGATCTATGTATTTAAAGATATTAAACAACAAATAATTAGCAAGCAGTTCCATGTATCTTAATGAATAAGCATTGCATTTTAAAGAATTTTGTATTAGACACTTGGGAAGGGGGCATGCAGGTTAATAGTCCCTCAGATGGGTTCTTAGAAGTACCCCGCACTGATCTAAGATCTCTCCTCTTGGATGCAGGTAAAACCAAGACAAAAAATGAACTAAAAAATACATAAGCAAAAACGTTGAAAAATATGACAGAAAGATTATACTAAAGTAAATCAAGAGTGAGCATTGTAGGCAACAAAAGGTGGTAAATGAATGGGAAACCCCTTCTATTTATAACAAAATATTGAGTTAGTCTAGATATCGGTGCATAATTAAAATATTATTAACCAAATCAAGATTCAACTTTTATGGAATATTTTATTATATTTGTTGGAGGAAAAAGAATTTGACTTGGGTCAAATCCCTTTATTTGTAAATAATAAATAAATAAATGATTTATTTATCATTTTAAGGATGTGGTTGAGTAATAATCAAATAAATAATGATTTATTTAATTATTTAAGGAGTGATTTAGTCATATTTAATGAAGAATATTATTTAAATAAGGTTTAAATAATTATTCTTAAAAAATAATAAGATAAATAATGATTTATCTAATTAATTTCCTAGTTTTGGGTTAAATATAACCAGGAATATTAATTAAGCATTTGTTTAACTAATTATTCCTTGAGGAAAATATGTAGATTTATTTAATATTTCCTCTTAGGGTTTCTGTTAGACCATAAACAACTTAATAAAGGTGTTTTACTAAGTTATTTTCATAGTGAAAGCAATTTTACTCGAGGTAAAATTGGTCTTACATGGTGTACTTGAGTCCATCTAATGATAACAAGTTAGATGACAAAAATTGGTGCAATAGATATCTCAGCGCTAGGAGCTACCACTGGCATTACAAGAATCCTCATCATTAGATTGTCGGTGAAAGCCATAAAGAGAAATATAAGGAGGACGTAGTTTGGGTATATGAAAATAGTCAGTGAGGATTTACAGTGTGACAAGTTCTTTCATTATATTACTTATTCATCGAGGTGGGGATGATGAAGTGGTATCTCTTCGCCGAGAGAACAAAGTACAAAGAATAATGGTACTAAAGAAATATTGTAGACTGAAATAGCAGTACATGCTAGCAGCGGCCAAATAAAAACATGATATCGGATCCTATATATATATTATTCTTCGACAATAAAGAAGATTCATAATACACACTTCATATTACGAGATATAAGTATTAAATTAAATTTCAGAAATACAGAAGTGGCTCGAATTGGTCGATACATGAAAATCTGTGGGTATGCCAGAAAAAGAGAGGCAGAATTCATCACCGAGCTACATCTCAAGACTGTAGACAGAGATTTATCTGACAAAAGTGGGGGCTGTAGCCACTTCATGAGGTCTCCGAAGACAATACCTAGTATTGCCGGTACAGTCTAGACAGACATCACCAAGATACGGATCTCAATCATTCCATGAGAGTTGGAATCCAAGACCAAGTCAAAGGAATAGCCCAACAAGAAGGGAAGTCGAATCCAAGGTATACGCCCTAGACTTCATCGAATGAATAAGGGATGTCGAGCAAGGAGGTCTGCCATGTGCGAGGCACAGGAATCCTCACAAGGCACGAGGGATATAGAACCGATAGAATCATACTGCTGGATGAATGGGGTACTGGTACTATGACTCCAGTTGCTTGGGCATTGACTGTACACGACTGACCGAGGGGATAGCTAGGGGACAGGGCCAAAATGTGCACACGGAGAGGTACAGCACGAAGGGGAATGGCAGATACAAAGGGACTCTCGACAGACTCTGGATGCAATGATGACTGGATGTCGAACAGTGGTGACTCGATGAGGTTTCCAGCTGTCACATTATCAAGATGGTTACCATGATGAAATAGACACAAGACAAACAGTACGAAGGCAGCAGAGTTCAACTACAAGGTCAGCAGAAGAGTTCGATCTTGAGAAGATGCGAGTGACCTCTCTGCAGCCAAGAAGTATCAAAAACAATAAAGTAGTTACCTAAACCAAGACATGCATCTAAAGGAATGCTAAGGGTAAAATTTACGCATTGTGAGGATTAGAGAGGCGTGGCCCTTGAAATCCTCTAGAACGATGCTTTACTTCCAAATCCTTGTCGATGATGGTATCTAGCTATAATGAGTCAAACTTCCATGATCGGTGATTACCTAGTCATACACTAGAACAAGATCACTTCATGAAAATTTAGGATTCTCTGCCATATTGAGCTTTGCGCTCTATTACCTCGGCATTGCGAATGTAGACGACGGTTTGGAAGTGCACTAAGCATTGTAGTCTTTCAAAGGTTGCGTCAGTGAGAAATTAACGGCCAGGTTAAGGAAAGGGATTTCACACTCGATTGTAAGATCACCGCTAAAACAAGGTGAAAGGAGTTGGTTCGATGGTGGTTTTAACAAGTGGGTATATTTCGCGAGTGTGAGTATCTGTTTACTATCGTCATTGAAGCATTTAAGGATTTTATTGACGCTTTCAACTTGCCATTATCTGGGGTAAAAGATGATGAATATTGCGCTCAAAGCCCACAGCGGTTAGCTAATGCCATGTCATCATCAAATGTTGCCATGGTCAAAATAATTGTTTCGTATCCTAAATCGAAGGAGTTAACATGGCTAAAGAAAGTATTGCTGCAGTTGTTGAACGAAGTCTGCCTTCATTTAGTGAAATAGTCAATCACTACTTGTGGCCAAGCCAATAAGATGTAGGTTAAAAATCCATAAATTATATGGTCTACTTACAGAAGGACAAGTTAAAGATTTATCAGTATTTGAGGAGAAGTCGTATACTGAATGCCATGTTAAATGTTGCAAATTGGAAATATTGTTTAATCACAATGCACAATTAAAGAGAGAAGGCTAAAAAATACATTAACACATGATTTTCATAGCATAGACTGCAGAGGTGGCCATTACAAGCTGCCAGTTACGGCGTGCATTAAGGGATTTACTACTCTTTCGTGCATGAGATAATCGACGGGCGACACACGCAGACGACGAGCAGAGGCCGCCATCGATGAGAGGTATTGTGGCATCCCAGTGTCATATATATATATCACAGTTGAATAAGGAGGGCGAATTTGGCTCTGGGAGCAAGTGAAGATTTCATTTCATATTAGCAGTCATTCGAAGAGGTCGGCAGCTGTTGCCGCTAGAAAATCAATATATCAAGGGATCTTGCGACAAGAGGTAATTCGTAGTCGAGCTGAGGGCTAAATCCTTTCATTTGCGTGACAAATTCAAGATTGAATTCGGCGATAACGAGCACGGGCATTTCCTATTGATGATCCATTCACCAATAGAATTTATAGGTTGGAATTAGTCAATACTCGTGGAATACATGAGATGACGCATGTTTGTTGCGTGGAGCCCATTATCTTGTTTATTTTGTATCGGCTACATTAGGCATTGCATATGGGGTGGTATCGCCGCTTCGCATTTCAACGTGCTTACCGGGTGTGTGGTTGTGACTTTATGGGATCTCTTTCATGGAGCCGTAGCAAAGGCTCTGTTAAAATATATAAATGTTTCCGTAGCATAGTAATTTCTAGTCAATTGCCGCTTGATAGGGTGATGATTCAAGAGGAAGGCGTTTAAATAGGTTTTAGCCTTGTGAAGGCACCTTCGCTTTATGAGGGTAGCCAGGTTGTATGTGAAGACATAGTGAGAAATAGATAGAGATCGCGAGAGAGAATGCAGATTATTACAATGATTTGCCGATTAGGTTAAAGCTCATTTGCCGATAATATAAGGAGTGGTTGTCACAGTAGATTTAGTCGGGTGAATCACGTGTTCGCGTAGCCGTTTTATGTGTTTTGTGTGCTTATATTTCCGCATATTTTATGTGTTAGAGCTCGCGAATATATAATTTTTTACCATTTTGGACAGAATATATTACAAGGCATTAGGATGTTTGTTGGCAATGCGATTACATAATAAATAATATGCTGGCTTCAAGGTATTCTTCGGTCAGTGACGCTAAAGAATGGCCGCATAGTATCGAGATACAGATGAAATTCTGTCAAATTAAAAGGAAGGACAGAGCGAGGTGAGAGCAGCTATGCTGCTATCAAAATATTTGGAAAGAGCAGTCATCCAAATAAATGGAATGTTATATCGGTGAGTTTGCAGTTAGCGGACGGCAGCAGAGTTAAATAAGCAGATTTAACCGACAGGAAATTAGCTTCATCTGGAGGCTTTGAACTAGCGTAAGGTACAAGGATAGAAGCTCAAGACGCTTGAACTTTCAAGGGCCAAGCATTAAACCATATTTAAACACAATGAAGCCTATAAGATGTCAAAGAACATTAAATATATACATTGCTGAAGCTGAGGTGGATATTATATGTATTGCACATCGAGAAGATGGGTGCTAATTATGGAGGTACTGCATGTATGCAGAACGGAGAAGAGGTCATCTGGGGAAGAAAGGATAATAGCATGTGTCATGAGGCACCATGACGTGGCCAATTAAAGTGGTCTGCCAGGCCAACGACATGATCTATAAGTTTAAGGTTTCATTGCATTAATGAACATGCAGTTGATTAAAGATTTATATTACAATCTAGTTAGACTGAGAGTTCCACATGAAGGAATCTAGATACATTCAAGCCAATGATTTGTCAATGAATGATGTGGGGAAGTTTTCTTTGGGAAAAGGCTGTGTCGTGAGGTAACAGTATTATTGTATGTGGTGCCTTTTAGAAAGGGACCAGATTGACATCTAAGTGGTGAGTTCAATGGGATAGATAGCCCGCCTCTTTGGACTGGCGATAGTGAACGCAACAAAATATAGAAATAAATTCATGAACATATGAGTTCAATGCTTCATTTCATAATATCAAATAACAAATACATGAGAGCTATACGGAAGTCAAAGAGCTAGGGTGAGCCGGGTGAATGCACTTCAGAAGAGATGTGGTGCTGTCGGTTCGAATCTTTATAATGAGAAAAGAAGGGCCTATTTATTGAGAGTTAATGGAGAATTCTAACATCCTGCACCCAGAGATGCCGCCAAAATTGATACCAAATTGCTCAACTTCCAGGACGCACTTGGCATATTATCTCCGCTTGACGAGCTGATACATCATTAGAAAGTTCACTGAAATTTCACGATCTTAATCTATCAAAAATTACCGGCTACAAATTAAAACGCCGCTTAGATCTTCAAAATGGCCCGAAGCGTGACTTAAAACGCTAAAAAATGGCGTCAAATCAAAATCGCAAAGAGTAGGCCGGTAGCCAAGGGAATAGTAGCGGCCACACATCCACCCGATCATTAGCTTCCCAAACTTTTTTTTCCCGAAAAGGGAGGACTAAAACCGCTAAAATATAGTTGTTCTAATGGTGTCGGTTATCCAAACAATAGCAGGCCAATGAACACCGATCATTCTCCTTAGAAGCAATGGTCCCCATTGGCGTTGAGATCCTCCATGAGAGAGGTACCGTTGAACTGTAGCATTAGATGCGTTGAAGGCGTCATACCGCGGACATGTCGATGCCGCCAGTGCCTGTTCTTTACGCCATAGCATATGTTTGACTGCGATGTGTAGTTACAGGCACAGGGTGGGTGCATTGGGAGTCGCATCAGGTGGAGTGCTTGTCCCCGACAGCTGCAAAGGAACCTCTATGAGTGAGGAGAAGTCTGTCGTCGCATTCTCCATGAGCCTTGTTCATCAAGCGTGGCAGCTGCTGAAGGGAGATTGCCAGGATGTGGCCACAATATTTCTTTCGTGAGTGGACAGAGTGAAATGAATTTCGGTTCGAGTCATCTTAGCCAAGGTGCTGTTTTGCAAGTAGGTCGAGATGGTGGTGAGGCGGTATACTTCGGTGACGCCTGCATAGCTATTTCAAAGTGGGCTGGTTGTTACATGAGGCCTAGACTCATTACATGTCGCCTACAAGTATGTATTGGCCTGTCAATGTCTACACAAGATAACATCACATATCATTACTAGTGAATGGCTTGATATCGATAAGCCGCACGCTGCGGATGCGATCTTCTCGGGTGGAGCTAATCAGGTGGTGATGCACAGGCATGTGTGCTGGTTGTAGGCTGAAGCCGCTAATAATGTCAGTTTAAATGAAGTGTTCTTTGGTTGCCATAGGCCGACAGAATAAGAAGGAGAATTTTTCATCTATTATCTGCTTTAATGTATAGGCGCTTCTCTTCGATTCTAGACTTTCCTTTGATCTAGTGGTGTGGCACATGGATTCATTATCATTATTTTTCCGTTTCTTTGTCATTGTTTTGTTCGTTTAATTTCAGATCGTAGTGTCGAGTCATTCGGTGTTTTTGTTTCAGTTTACTAAAGATTTGTTTGATTCTTGTGCCGGTGGAGCAGCCGTTATGAATTACACCACTTCCCCGTGTGGCCAGGAAGTGGTGTGAATTCCCATAATGGCCCCACTCACAAAGACAAACGAGTGCTCAGTCAAACACTGTAATGAATCCAAAGGCACTCCGACCGGGGAGGCATTTTTCCGATCCCGAGTTAGAACTGACAAAGGCAATGACAAAGGAAGCAGATAATTGAGGATCCCAAGGCCATTGTTGCCACCACCAAGATCCAAAAAGGAGTGTCTAGAGGATCCTGTAGGAGGGGGAGCGCCTCTTCCAACGCAGATGTGGGTGAAGGGTTCTCCATTGTTAGCCAACATAGCGGAAGCCAAAAGAACCTTACCAGCAAGACGTTGTGAAGCGGCTCGCCTACCAACCATAGCACACCAAGAACATACCACCTGGGATGGCTCCACCCCAGGGAGAGATCTCCGCATCCGGCCAAAGCAGTTGCCGACTTCATTAAGCGTATCAAGCCATTCACTTAATGAGGTATTGTGTGATGTTGCTCCTCTTGATGTAGCTGATGTATTATTGGGCCAACCATACTTGTGGAGGCGACATGTCGTAAGGAGCCCAGCCCGTATTATTATTACTTTGGGAAATAACTTGTACAGATACCTGGAGGCAGTACCGTCTCCCCGCCATCTCTTCGACTCTCCCGCAAACAACGCAGTAAGATTGTTTCCACTGTGAAATTCATTTTCCTTACGACCACTCATTGTGGAAAGAAGAATATTGTGGCCACATCCTCGAAACAGGGCTCCCTTTCACGGTCACAGATGGACAAAGTCATGGAGGAATACATGACAATTTCTCCTCACCATAGAGGTCTTACACTGCCAGACAAGCACTGCATTTGATCTGACTCTAATGCACCACCACTCGATGTTGCCATATCCCGTAACCACACATACAATCCAAACATGTACCGGTAGATGAGGTCGGAGGAAGAAACCAAATTTACTTAAACGCATCTCAAAGATGTCCACCCGTGTGTCCATGACATCTTCTAACACATCTAATACTCGCTCAACAGCACTTGCTCATCTCATGGAGGATCTCAACGCAATGGGGACCATTACTTCCTAAGGAGGAGAATGATTCAGTGGATACACTATGAAGCACCACTTATTCCATTTGGACCAAGACCATCAATTCTTAAAATTTTTCACATTCAAGACAACTTACTATTTTTACAGGTTTCTCGGTTCCACCCTGAGTCATGGGGCTTAATGATCCGTGGATATTGTACACCCACCTATTCCACTTGGCCTCCACCATTTTCTCTTTCACTTTTTCTGCCTGTACATAACTTACTATTTTTAGCGCTTTTTCGGGTCCCGAACTCCGAGCCGCTTTGAGGCCCCAAACGACGTTTTTGGGTATGAAGCGTCACGAATTTTTTGATAAAATTGGCCCGACAAATTTAGTCCCTGATAGAGCTTTCTAATGATGTATCATAAAAGGCCAAACGGAGATAGTATGCCAAAGTTACGTCCCGGGAAGTTGGAAACAATCAATTTATCTAAACTGGGGCCCATAGTTTTATGCCATCTCCCAGTGGTTAGTTTTTTGGGATGTTTAGGGTTCTCCATTGCTTCTCACACAATAGGCCCTTGCGCTTTCATTGTAGCAGCTTCTCGTAGGTTTGGCAGGCCACCACATCTCTTTCTCGCAGATTCGCTACCAAAGACTTTGAGCTTATTTTATTTCCATTATGTTCCGTAGTTATCATATTTGATATTAATGAAATGAAGCATTATTTCCGTCGCATCTCTATGTTCATGGTTATTTTCTATATTTTGTTGCGTTCCCGCATAAAATTCGGATCAAAGAGGTCGATTTTATCTATCCCATTGAATACACCAGCACTTAGGGTGTCCAATCCGGTCCCTATTCTCAAAAAACAGGGGCACCATCTCGTGTAAACCGCACCGAGCTTTCACGATCAAGTAAAGCTTTCTGTCCCAAAGAAAACTTCCCGACTATCCATTCATTGACCAAATCATTGACGAGTGTGTGGGGCACTAGGTTCTATCCTTCATGGATGGTTTCTCTGAATACAACCAGATTGTAATCCGTCGTGATGATCAACTTAAAAGTGTGTACATTAGTCTGTGGGGAACCTTCGCTTATAGGGTCATGCCATTTGGCCTTAAGAATGCCAGAGCCAATTTTCAGTGAGCCACATCATACTGTTTTCATGACCTGGCTCATATTATCCTTGCTTATTTAGACGACCTCACTGCGCGTTCTAAACATCGAGCGCAACACCTCCATGATTTTCGTACTGTCTTTCTCTGATGTCACAAGTATAATATCCACCTCAACCCACTGAAATGCATATTTTGTGTTCTTTTCGGCCATCTTCTAGGCTTCGTTGTGTCTAAACATGGTTTAATGCTTGACCCCTTGAAAGTTCAAGCCATTCTTGAGATTCCTATCCCTCGTACCTTACACTAGTTACAAAGCCTCCAAGGAAAAGCTAATTTCCTTCGTCAGTTCATACTTGACTATGCCACCACCGTGCATGGCTTCCTTAGAATCCTCAGATATATTATTCCATTCGTTTTGGATGATTATGCTCAAGAGTCTTTTGATGCCCTAAAACAAGCTCTCACCTTTGCTCCCTTGATCCTTCACCCCGAATTTGATAGGGATTTCATCCTGTACATCTCAACCTCCACCCATTCGGTTGCTGGGGTCCTTATTCAGGAAGATTACAATGGAATCGAGCATGTTATTTATTATGTCAGCAAGAACCTTGTAGGCCCCCCTGTGTCCTACTCACATGAAGAGAAAATGGCGCTGGCTATTGTGTTCTCGGTCCAAAAATTGTTAGAAAATTATATATTATAGAGTAATGCAACACATAAAATATGTGGAAAACACAAGCAAACAAAAAACATAAAACTAGAGAGACACAGATATACATGGTTCACCCAATTTGGGCTAGTCCACCCTGAAGAACCAGTCCTTCCTTTCTATTATCCAGCAAAATGAAGAGGCACAACCTACATCAAATCTACTGTAATATCCTCTGTTCTCTCTCACAGTCTCCCTATCTGTTTCTCACTCTGAGAATACACATACAATACACAGCTGCAATACAATACCCTCATACAAGTGAGGGGTTGCCTTCTAGGGCTAAAAAACCCTAAACTAAACATAACTTCTACTGTCAGATCATCCACCTAATGAACGGCCCAAATTGACTAGAAATTACTATACTTTTACAAGGAAAATTTACATATGTTTTTAGCTTCAGGGGCGCTGCCCCCGAAACCCCCGCCAGGGGGGGGCTCCATAAAGTCAAAACCACCCCCCACTGGACCCCCCAGGCAGTGTTTAATTATGGGCGGCGTTGCCACCCCATTAAGGTACAGGGGTACAATGCTGTGATACAAAATAAACAAGATAATCAGGCTCCACACCGAACAAAAACTTCGTCATTATATCCTCATGCGTTCCACCAGGGTCGTGACTAATTCCAACCCTATGGCATTCCTATTGAGTCGATGGATCATCAATGGGAAGTACGCCCGTTGGATTGTTATCCTTCAGGAATTCAATCTTGAATTTGTCACACCAAAGAGTAAGAAAGGTTTAGCCCTCGCTGAGCTCATTTCTGAATTACCTACCAGTACGTAAGATCCACCAATTAATGATGATTTTCCCAAAGAACATTTGTTTGCCATTACGTCGGATGACCCTTGGTATGGTGACATCCTCACTTATCTGAGAACCCAAAAGTTCGCCCTCCATATTCACTATGATGCTCTACGACGTATCTGACACCAGGCCCCCTGCTACCTTCTCATTGGTGACAACCTATATCATCGCAGTGTAGATACTGTCCTTCGTCGTTGTCTCACGAACACTAAAGCTGAGCAAGTCCTCAATGCCTACCATAACGACGCTTGTGGTGGCCACCTCTCTGGTCTAACTACTGCCCATAAAATCATGCGTGTTGTGTATTTTTAGGCTTCTCTCTTTGGTGATTGCATTGAAGAAGTCAAACACTATTCCAATTTCCAACATTTCGCCGCAAAGGCTCGAGCCCCTTTGACTCTCCTCCATCCTGTCATCTCAGCTTGTCCCTTCTATAAGTGGGCCATATAATTTATGGAGTGTCGACCTACATCTATTGGTAACCACAAGTATATCATCAGGGCAGTTGACTATTTCACTAAATGGGATGAGGCCATGCCAACGTTTAACAACACGACAACTACCGCAGCCCTCTTTTTCTTTAACCATGTTATCGCTCGATTCAGAGTTCCGAAAAAATTGGTCTCTGACCATGGCTGACATTTTGAAGATGACATATGGCATTAGCTAACCAATATTTTGGGCTTTGAGCACCAATATTCATTGTCTTATTACCCCCAAGGTAATGGCCAATTTGAAGCAGTCAATAAAATCCTTAAAACTATACTTCAACGGACGATGAATAAGCACAAAACCAACTGGCACTATGCTCTTCCCTGCTTTGGGGGCCTATAGAACTTCTGTTAAAACCGCCATCGGGTTAACTCCTTTCCACCTTGTTTTTGGTGAGGAGGCAGTCTTACCAATCGAGTGTGAAATCCCTTCCCTTAACCTAGCTGTTGAACTTCTCCTTGATACCCAACCTTTAGAAAAAAAACTTATCATGCTTAAGTGCGCTTCCAAAGAAGTGTACCAAAGCTCAATATGACCGAAAAGTCCACCCTCGTACTTTTCATGAAGGTGATCTTGTTCTAGTGTATGACTAGGTTGTCCTCAGTCATTGGAATTTTGACTCATTATGGCTAGGCCCTTACATCATCAGTAAGGATTTGGGTAAAGGGGCATACCTTCTAGAGGATTTTGAAGGCCACCCTCTTGCTAATCCTCGCAATGCACTCTACCGTAAGAAATTTTACCCTTAGCATTTCCCTTTTTTGAAATGCACGTCTTATTTCTTTTAGGTAGCTTACTTTTATTGTTTTTTGATTTGATACTTCACCCAGAAACAATTTTTCCATGAAGGGTCACTTCACCGCTTCTCAAAATCGAATTTCTTCACTTGTGATACTTGTACTTGGGGCACCACTTTGCCTTCATACTTTTTGATTCTCGTGTTGATTTTCATCATGAGTAACCATCTTGTGCTCATGTTTTTATGGTCCCCACTAGGCCTCTTCTGTGTGGAAGCATCATCGAGTCACCCTTTTTTAGAGCATCCGAGTTGAGTCATCATCGCATCCATGGAGTCTGTCCTGAGTCCCTTTTGTCTCCTGCCATAGTCTTCCATCCTTAATTTCTTTGTACCTCTCTCGTGTTGCACATTTTGGCCCCCAGCCATACTATCCCCTATCCCCTCCAAAGTCGAGTCAGTAGCTGCCAGGTCATCCATGCCCTTTATGCTCTACTAAGGGAAGCCATCAACCCATTACTCAGTACCCCCCATTCCACCATCATCCATGGTGTGAGTCTATCAGTTTCTCTACTATTATCCCTCGTGCCTTATTTGAGGATTCCTTATTGCCTCACCTATGGCAGACCTCCTTCTGTCGACATCAACTTATTCATTCTAGAAGACAAGTCTAGATGGCAGTGTACCTTGGTTTCAGCTTCCACTCTTTTTCGGTGCCTTGGATCAGGAAAAGGGACCCTTTATTTCCATTTGACTTGATTTTTTTTCAGTTCCAACTCCTCATGGAATGATTGAGATCCATGTACTGATGGTTCAGTGATGTAGTAGATTGTACCAGCGATGCCTAGGTGTGTGTGAGATGTTTCAGACCTCATGAGGGGGTGGCCCTTCAGGTAGCCCGCCACATACCCGGATGACCTCTCTACTACAACCTTCGATGTAGCTCCAGAGATTTGATAATTCTCGCCTATGCCGCTTGCAGCGCCTTTTTAGTTTGCATGTATCATTCAGATTTTCAGAGCCCTTTCCTGTTTTACGGGGCCTCTTTGGTTGTACTTATATCTCATGTACTCATATATTATTGTATAAGTCTTGACTGTCATCCCAGGAATAATATGTATGTGGGATCCATTATCATATTTTTTATCTGGCCCATGTTTATGCCAGCATGTACTATATAGTTCAGTCCCATGTTTGCTAGACGCACCATTATTCTTTGTACTTTGTTCTCTCGACGGGCATAGGTATGCCTACCCCACCTCATTCAGATCAGGTAACCACTCATAAAAGAGACTTGTCACACTTGTAAGTCTCACCTCCTCAGGGTATTGTCCTCTCTTGCTTCAGTCTGCCTTATATTTCTCTCTTTATGACTCCCCTTCGGTGTCTAGTGATTGAGTTCTTACAACGTAGTTCGGTCATACAATTAGCTCCTAACGCTCGCACATTGGGGGGCAATCTGTTACACCAATTTTTGGTCATCTAACATGTTACTATTAGATGGACTAAAGTACACCATGTAAGACCAATTTTACCATAGTAAAATTTCTTTCACTATGAAAAATAATTTAATAACCCATAGCTTATTAAGTTATTTTTGGTCTAAACAGGAAACCCCATGAGGAATAATTAAATAAATCCTTATTTGTTTGATTTTACTCTAGGGATAATTAATTAAACCACTATTTAATTAATATTCATGGTCACATTTAACCCAAAAAATGAAAATTGATTAGATAAATCATTATTTATCTTTTTATTTTCTAGGAATAATTATTTAAATCATTATTTAAGAATATTCATTGTTAAATTTGACTAAATCATTTATAAATAATTGAATAAATAATTATTTATTTAATTACTACTTAACCACATTATTAAAATAATAAATAAATCATTTATTTATTTATTATTTCTAAATAAATGGATTTTACCAAATTCAAATTCCTTTTCCCTCCAACAAAAATAATAAAATATTCCATAAAAGTTGGATCTAGATTTGGTTAATAGTATTTTAATTATGCACCATTAAATAGAATAACTCAATATTTTGTTATAAATAGAAGGTTTTTCCATTCATTCACTACCTTTTTTTTCATAGAGATCACTCTTGATTTATACTTTTGGTATGACTTTGATCCTCCCATCATTGTCATATTTTTCAACGTTTTGCTTGTGAGCTCCCTTTGAGTTCCATTTTTGTCTGGGTTTTTTGCACCATCAAGAGAGAGAGATCTTAGATCTAAAGCGTTGAGGACATAAAATAACCCATCCCATTGAGGGGGACTGGTTTCATCTTTCTATGTCCCCTTCCCAGGTGTCATAATACAAAAATTCTTTAAAAATTCTTGTCTTGTTCGTTAGATGCATGGAGCAACTCTTGCTTATTATTTGCTGTTTAATGTCTTTAAATGCATAGATATGGATTTCTGTAGCATTTATTCTGATTACTAATTGCAGATCTAAGGAAATTGAAAACCATCTTTGATGTTAGGGCTATTTGTTATGCACAGCTAAAGTGAGATTTTTTCGTATGCTTGCGATTAGAATTCACACTAACAATTTCCTTACTAGTTTTGGCATGCATGGCATATGCATGTGGTTTCTTGGTTATGATCTATCATTGGCATGGAGGATTGCCTAGATTGACAGTGTTTTTTACTAGTCTTTCCATTTCCTAGATAACCATGGTGTTGTTGGTTTTACTTTTGTTTTCTTGTTGGTTCTTGTGTTCCTTTGGTTGTGGGTTGAGTTATTAGTTCTTGGAAGCCTTGGTTGGAAAAAATCTCTGGAATCCTTGTAAAAAATTGGGTTGAGTTACTAGTCCTAGAAGCCTTGGTTGGAAAAACACTTTGGAAGCCCTTGTCTGGTTGAGTTACTAGTCTTGGAAGCCCTGGTTGGAAAAATGCTCTAGAATCCTAACAACAGCTGTGGGTTGAGTTACTAGTCATGGAAGCCCTAGTTGGAATAAACACTATGGATCCCTATACATCTTTGGTAGAGACCTATCTGGTGATGGTTAGTGATGCCTAAACATGAGGTGGAATCACTGGTTGAGGGTTGAGGCATTTTTTCCTCTGGAAGCCTTGGTTTGGTTTTGTTTGGTTTATTCCATGAGATCCGATATTCATGCTTGGAATATGGCGCGGGGGTGATTGGCTGAAAGAGAGATTTAGTTCAGCCCAATATATGGTCGGGTGGTATGTGGAAGTACGATACCTGGTTGCATTTTTCATATGTTAATAAGAGCTTCATTCCTCTTATATTTGATGGGTAAATAGAATTGTTCATATGAAGTTTTTATGGATGTTATATCATGGTTATTTTTGTTGGTTATGAGGATTTTTTATGACATATTTGATGTTTGGATCTCATCATGTTTTGATTAGAAAATTAATGAACAATGAATAGATGACCCAATATATGTTATTGCAGCTATTGTGATAAGGCATCGGTGCTTCTTAACAATTCTCAGATAAGTATAAGACCCCTATGCTTAGATATGTTGTTATAACCTGTAAATTACATACGTGTGACATGTTTGACGAAATTATTGTCATGGATAGTAGGGTTCAGATCAAGTAATTCCACCAATGATTGCATTAATAACCTTCTTCCATTTTTGTCTATCATTTCTAAAAGTTTCATGAAGTTCGTGGAAATGGCCTGAGACCTAGCCCTAAAAAATTGGCTCAGAATACAGGGTCCCTGGCTGAGAAAAGTCCACAGTCGTTGGCATGCCTTATTGTGGGAGCGATTGGAATGCCTCAATTGCATGCATGGCTTGTCATGCAAGCAAGTGAGGGTCGAGTTCAACAAATTGTCAAGTGGTCTCAGGGGTTGATCACCTGGAAGGATTGGTTGACTCCTATAGGTTCTGTAGCATGTGTGGAAGGTAAATTTTGTTTCATTATATTGGTTCCACTTCCTTAACTATAATTGGGGAGTTGAATAACATCATAGTATCCTATCGTCACATGTTTACACCAGTGGACCAGTTAATTTGGGTAAATATGGGAAGGGGGTGTTGCAATAGTGATGTAAAACATATACATGGAACACATCATGGATACCTACTAATGGCGTTGGAAATACAAGCCAATATGATATTGGCCATTTCTTCTCTATGACTTTGAATGGTCCCACAAACTGTGGATAAAATTTTTCTCCCTTCCCAAATTTTATGGAGTTGTTGTAATTGTGACAAGCACCCTCCAAAAATTTTCCCACATTCAAATTTTGGAGCCTACTTATTGTCATGCCATCCTTCGTTTCAAGTAAATGATACCATGCTCAATCATGTTGTTGAAGTGTTCAAGTCTTCCTTTGAGAATTCCAAGTGTCGAAGCAACCTACTTTTACATGCCTATCTTTTCATGCCTCCATAACAAAATTCTTCTAAGAGAGCCTAATAGTCAACGTGTATCATTGGAAGTCAAGCACTAGTTAATCCTTGATGGTAGTCATTGTGTAGTACCTAATCACAGTGACTATGTAGTTCCTAATCACTATGATTGTGTAGTTCCTAATCATAATTACCATGCAATACCTAATCACAGTGTCCGCATAGTCCCTAATCATAGTGACAATGCAATGCCTAATGGCAGTGACTAATGATTATGAAATATTTGTGGACAATGTTCCGCTGCCATTTATGCTAGTGCTTGCACAACCCTTGATGCTAGTGCTTGCACAGTTCTTAGAGAAAAAGAATACACAATCCTTATGGACATAGACAATGTGATGGCATCCTTTGCAGATAGTGATTGCACACTCTTTGTCAACAATGAGAGTGTAATTCTTCAAGTTAGTCAATTCACTCTTCACTCCTAGTCTCCTAGAATGCACTAAGCGTGCTCACTAATCCTAAATCTAATTGCATGCTCACTCTCCCTATATAAAGAGTTCAGTCTAGAGTTCATCCTTATATTGTTCCTTCACTTTTGAGCTTTATGCACTATTGGTGTACAAGGAGCATTATATCACCCATGGTTGCAAATGGCCCATCATTTGGGCGAGTTCCTCAACTATTTCTTTTGCTTTCACAAGTGTTGATTTTGATTTATTTTTCTCTTACATTCGTCATTTTTTCTTGCTCTATCTTTTACAAGTGTTTCTTTTTCCTATTTTCATTCTTGCATGTGTTGCTTGTGTTTTATTTATGCTTGAAAGTGTCATTTCCACTCTTGCATGTGTTGCTTTTGCTAGTTTTCACACATCGTAATAGCACCATGACACACCTCCTAGAGGAAAATCCTACACATTCTCTTTCACTACTTGATGTTATTTATCACTAGAACATGTGGAGGACACATTCTTATGTCATAGTGCACCTTTTGGTTGCATTGCAACACTTGTGTCTTAAAGGTACATACCTAAGTGTCGCACTTGGAGATAAGTATGGTTTTGTTGTTGATTCATTGTACACTTGTTGGTTTTGGGTAGTGTGTGTATTATTTCCATGTGATTGAGTGTATACGTGTGTGTGATCATGTTTGAGAACTGTTATATGTTCTTATCCTCTTCTCTCATTGAGCTCACACTTGGTAATTTTAGAGTCCTTCCCTGTCTTCACACCTTGCACAAGTTGTGACCACACTAAAACTTTTAGTCAAGTGATGAGTGTATTGTGATGAGCCCTGGTATTGCACCAAGAGTGCTACAACTCCCAGGGGTTTCCCTAATTTACTCTATCAACCCGGGGTTTGTACAAACTTGGAGGTGACAGTGCTATATACACAACAGATGAATTGTGTTCATGTCATCCTCTTTTGCTTTACAAAAGGGTGATATTTCTAAGGGTTTTCAGTGAAATCTGTCACA